>VDFB02358134.1:147294244-147469749 GCA_007258455.2 Sequoia sempervirens
CCTCCTGAATTTCACTTTATTAATGGCATGCATATGATGATTTTGCTTTTAATTGATGAGTATGAATTATTTTCTGGTATTATGTGCATGTTTTGTGCTCAGGTTTTGCGTACTTGGGGGTCTGTGAGTAAAATAGGGTTGTCCATGGTTCTTTTCGATGCCTCCCCTAAGTGTTGATGTCACAATTCTTTCATCGCGTTGATGATTTAATGATGCCAACCCCTACTAGACTTAGCTTGTGAATTTTATCCTATGTGTGATTTTCATTTGGTTTGATTCTATCTAGGGTTCCTTGTGTTTGACAAATTGATGATCTGAGTAAGTTTGAACTACTGTTTTCCATTTGAATATGATAGTCAACTAATTTTGAGAGCTTTAGAAGAGTTTATTATGGTTTAATTGAATGAATGAATGAGTTGAAGCTGGGACTATTTGTCCATGGCAGAACCCTAGGGCTGAAATTTTTAAATTTCTTGTTGGATTTATTTGAATGGTCCTTGAATGAATCATAATTTTGAATCCTTGATGAGCGATTTGAAACAAACAAAATCTAATTCCAAATCCACAAATTTGTGATCATTCGATCAATTTGGGAAAAAATGTGAAAGAATCAAGACTTTTAGAGATTTCAAGTACCTTGCAAAGTTCCTCCACTTTAGAAATCCCCGAATTCCCATCGCTCTCTTGTTTACCTGAGAATACATAAAAACCTGAAAGTTATGTTAACTTCACTAATTTTTGTCCCAGATGGAAATCCCTGAAATTTTTCTGAATGTGAAGAATTGTAGAAATGGATGAATTAATGTTGCAGGATTTTGATGCCTTATGATTGGATTGAATGATTAAAGGTTGTATGTTGGCATTTATTGAACCATAATGTTGATTAAGTGAATTTTTGGGTGATAGTTGTGCTTCCATCACTAATTTCCATCTGGCCTGAAAATCTTTGAATTTCCTCCCTAGCTTGATTTCGGTGAAGGGTTGAAAATATTGAGCTTTTAAGGAATTATCCTTTTTAAGTTTTTTGAGGGATTTTGATCTTTGTGTTGGCTTATTTGGGTCATGAATATGATATATATGGACTAACCTTAACTCTTGTGTTGTAATGGATATTGGTTGTGGCTTTTGTTGAGTGTAGGTTGAATCAAGCAAGGTTATTGTCAATAAGGCTAAGGGAAATAAGATGGATCCTAATGTTGAGGGAGCTTCTATCTTAGAGGTTGAAAGGATCAAGCTAAACACAAAGAATAAAGTTAATGAGAGTAATATTGTCTCCATTTGGTCAGAGGTGATTGACACTAATGTGGGAAAATGGGATTATGAGGAATTCAAGGAAAGGATGGTAGTGAGTGACCCTTCTGTATTGGTGAGAAGAATGAGAGATTCTGGGTTGGCTAATGTGGTTGGTATTTCCTCTATAGTGTAGTGTTATGAGCTTATTTTGGAGTGTGCTTGACACTATGATCAAGGCACACAAAGGGTGATCAGTCCATAAGGTAGAGTGCTTCCAAACTTCTCCCTTTTCTTAGCTACCCAAATGTTTGACATGTCAGACCAGTCCCATGTGGTGCAATTTGACATTGATGTAGCCAAGAAATATTATACGTAGGATACAAATAAGGCTCTAGAAGTTATCAACACTTGGGTAGAGAAACCTAAGGCTTATATATCCAAACTACCAAAACAATTATTTAGAGCCAAGTTCAAACCAAATTACTATGATGCAGTTACTCTTCTAAATAGGGTCATGGGCATAAAGAGTGCATAAGTGTTTTAAAATTGGATGTTCTATTTGATAGTGTGAATGGGGCAAGGCACAAACTATCATTGAGTAGGGATAATTAGTAGAATGATTCATGAATAGTTGTGCAATATGTTGTAGACCAAGACCTTCACTATGACATCCTACTTGGTCTATGCCTTGGAAAGATTTCATCCATACAAGGGATTGAGCACTTGAGGGGTTTTTGGTTAGGATGTGATTTATGAAGTCTACCCTCAAGTGCATTTGGATAGTTCTAGCTATAGAAGGGTGATTGATGCATTCACCATGTACATTACAGGGTTGCTCTAAGGTGCAGAACATGTTAGGATATTTGATGCTTCCAAGGAGTTGATTCAAAAGTTTGGAGCATGGTTCATACATTTTCCCACTTTCACTTATATCAGGATTGATGGTTGTTAGAGGGCTCCATACAGATTGCCTAGGTACCCAACTGATCACATCATTATTTTGGAGGTTACAAGGAAAATTTGTGCCTTTGATTCAATTTTCAAGAAGGATATGCATAAAACTAGTTTTCGAAATGAGTTCCCATTGAGTATTGGAGGTCATGAGGCTTCCCTTCCTTAATCACAACACACTTTTTTGAAGAAGAGATGGGCACTCTAGGCTTGTCATTGCATTCTAAGAGGCCTAGGTTTGAGAGAATAGGTGAGGCTCAAAAGAGAGCCAACAAGGATTTTAGACACAAGGATGATATTGAAGACTATTGGGCCAATTGTAAGGATGAATTCAAAGTCCCAAGGAAGAAGTTCTCCAGATTGCCTGCCAACTTAATCAGATTGTATAGCATGAAGGCCATCCCAGATAAAATTGATGATGATGGAGAAACAATACAAAATCATGATTATGAACCAATTAGAGACAATCCAATAGGTGATATTGATTGGCTAGAAGAGGAGAAATCAAAGTGTGAGAAAATTAATTCTCTTGTGATCAAATACACCAAGTTGTGGATCAAGCATAAGATTTGGGAGCTGGACAATGAGGGAAAACAATATACTTATGACTTGATGGGAAGCTTGGAGTCTCAGTCTACTTATGGGGAGGACAAATATCTAAAAGACAAAGAAAATGTGGGTTCCCCTTTTAAAATTAAGATGAAAGGTGGTCAAACATAAACTGGGGAAGAAAAGAAAAGAAAACCTATTGCAAAGCAAAGAAATGCTACTTCTAAAGAGAAGAGATTTTCTCAAGAAGAGGAGCATGAAGAAGAAGGAAAGAGGGATGATGCCACTATGCCCAAAAGGATAAGAGTGACAAGAAAATTGAGGAAGCAAAATGAGAGTCCTAATGGAGAAGATGAGATAGGACCACAGCTGGTGGATGTTGAGAGTTCAGGCGAGAAAATACAGGTTTACACTAGAAAAGCAAGGAATCCCCCTCCTAGGGAGAATTTGATGAAAGAAGGTGCCTCCATGATTCCCTCTACTACACAACAACAAAAAGACACTTTTGTCCCTCCTTCAACTCGGGAGTTACATGGTGAGTAAAAGGAGCCAACAAAGGAAGATATTGAAGATATCCATCAAGGGGAGCATGCAAAAGAATTCAAGGATTGGGATCTTCATAGTGTAGAGGATGAGATTGATAGTATCTTTCAATCTTCCTTGGTATCATATGAGGATTCACCTATTGATGATAAAGGAGAAAAGTCCCCTAATAAGGAAGGTTTGCATGAAAGAACTCCCTCTCCAATCCAAAAGGTGATAGAGACACTTGACCAAGAGTAGAATGAGAATCCAGGGGAGGATAAAGAGAAGGATAAAGAGAAGGAAGATAAAGGTAAAGAAGACCCTACTGTGCATGATTCAAATATTGATTCCTCCATTGAAAAAAAAGAAAAGGGTAAAACAGGTGAGCAACAGTCAGATGTTCCTACTCCTAGTTGACTCAGTGAAGAATTGAAAAGAAAAACAAATAGTTGTAGATGACGCTCCTCCAAATTGGGATGATTTGCTGGGTAACATTGGAAAAGGTAAAATAAAGAAGGCCAAAATAATTTCTAGAAAAAAGAAAAGTTACAAAAGTAGTTGAATGACGTATGCAAGTATGTTCAATATATGATGAAGCCTCTGCAAGCAATGGGAAGTGAAGGAATAGTTCCTAAAGGATTGTTGCCTAAGGAGGCAGTCAATGAGCTTGGAAAGATGAAAAAGTATACTTATGCTACACATGAATGCTTACAAGGAGTAGGTCATAGATGAGACAACATGATCAAGGAAATTTTGTCAACTTGTGGAGCTGCATAGAGATCATTTGAGTGGCTGCATAATTTTTTCTAACAAGATAAAACTGATGTAGACCTTCTTCTATAGAAAACAAAGGCAATTATGGATTATACTAAGGAGATATTGGTAAGTGATGGAATCTTTATTTATTTGAAGGTTTTAGAACCTTGGGAATGGTATAGAGCACTACATATCAGGTATAAAGTTCTAAAGAGAATCCATAAATAGATCCAACAAGTTGGAAATACATTGAATGATATTTATAATATATGTATTTCATTCTTTGAGATAATGACTAGGAGGAAGAAATTTGCAGCAAAACACCTAAACATGGAGCAATTAAGGAAATGTTGGCATGAAGTCTATGCCCCTATTCATGATGGTCTGATCAATGCCCACCATCTAGATGATGCTACCACCTATATTGCTGTCATAGAGAAATTTCAAGATCTCAAGGTAGAGTGGGATAGGGTTGTGAAGGAATCAAGGGAAGAGATTAAATCTATTGAGAGAAGATTTAAAGTGTTAATTACTCCACCATTGGCTGACCTAGAGAAGATTTTTCTTAAGGTACAAGATAAATTGGATCAAGATAAGGATGAGGGGCTAGCTAATGAATGATTGCCTTGAGATTTGAGCTTCCCATTATCCCTCCTTTCATCTTCTACATGCATTGGAATAAGTTACATTGGAGAATTGAGGCTGACCTGGAAGGAGGCTCAAGCATTAAATACAATATATTTTATTTCATTCTAGGATCTTTCTATGCCGACTTGTTTATGGCCGACCATCTTTGTAACCCTAATTGGGCTGACATGGCATAAAATTGGTATAAATTGAGTATTTTTCCTCACTTGTAAAGGATAGAGAGTTAAACTTTGAATCAAGTTAAGTGATAGAGAAAAAGGCTAGAATCTAGTAGTTAGTTTTTGTGATAAGGCGAATAAGTTTTCTAGAAAACAAGCAGCAAACAAAAAGAGCGCAAATAACAACTAAAAACCCCCTACACCTCAAGATTGGCCTAAAGATTAACTAAACTAAGCAAAATGAAAGATTTCACCTTGTTGAGTTGTCCTTTGGTTTGCCCTTTGATCTTCAATGTTGTATGCTCATTGGATGGAAATAGATGTAAGCTATGAGATGGGATGAGGATGGAAAGATGAGTGAAAATGGATGCATGAATGAAAATTTGGCTAAGTATGGCTCAAATTTTTTTTTTGCAAGAGTTTGGCTAGCATGAATAATATCCCTTGAAATGAGAGAAAAGAGGGGGTATTTATAGAGAATTGTGGATTCTCTAGAGAAATGGACGATCAAGATTGAGCCACCAAGATCAAGATGTAGGGCTATGGTGAGTTGATAGCTCACAAGCCCTCACATCTTGACATGTGGCATGTGAAGTGGCTTGAAAAGGATGATGTTTCCATGAGGTGGAAAGAGAGTACATGACATGGAGGTACTACATAGCACCTTGGGATTGGACAAGATCTCCTCATAAAGGAGGTCCTTATCCCCATGTGGGTGAGAGGACATGTGAGGAATTAAAAATTCCTCAAATATCCACATGGGAATGAGAAAAGGAATTTTAAATTCCAAGGGATGCATTGGGGGATTAAATGTGAATTAAAAATTCACATGGGGAAAGGGGTGCCTTCTCCAAAAGGAGAAAGAATTTAATAAATTTGACTTAGGACACATTCCATAAATGACATGGGGATTAGGTTGACCTAATTAAGTGATTAAGGTTGTGCAAGTACTTGATTAAAAAAATTAATGACATATTAGAAGAGGGTTAGATTTGACATGTGACTTGATGTGACAAGTCAAAGATCACATGGGGAATAGAAAAAAGGAATTTAATATTGCTTGGAAGGATAAAAGGAATTAAAAATTCTTTGAGATTGATTAGGCTAGTTAATGAAGGATTAGAGGAGTGTTAGGTGGCTAAGAGAGATTAGAGGCCAACTTGCAAAAGTTGGAGGATGTGACACATCCTAATCAAGGATTAGGCATGTGCACATCCTTAATGATGAGATTAGAAGAATAATTAGGATTAAGTAAAAATGATGGAGGATTTGATATATGAGGAATTAAATAAATGTCATATTTATTAAATTCATTTGATGAAAACGAGGAAGGTATTTAATTATTTAACTAGATACCTTAGGGATTAGGAGAAATTTATAGGTATTAATTAAATAATAGTGATATTACTTAATTAATGCGGATAAGGGGATGCTTAGATGAAAGGCGATATATTTGGATAAATTAAGTGTCCAAATTTAGGTGTCTACAATTTTATTCTAAAGCAAGTGTTGTAATATAGAATACTAAAATTGTTGGTACTCTTGGGTGATTCAATATAAGTGAAGACATTGTGCCTTGGTGATCTCTCTTGTGTTGATTTATCTTGCATGGTTCTTGTTATTATATCTTTAAGAATTTATTTAAAATATTCGATATATGTTAGATTCAGAATTAGATGTGATTAAATGGTGTTTATGGTTTGATGCTTGAAGTGTTTGTAGCAATCCCTAGTTTATACTTTTAGCAACTGGTTGATTGTGGGTTGTTTTGTAAAGTTAGCTTGGACCTTATATTCATTCTATTTAATTCAATTGTGAATTTTTCATTCATTTCAATTGCAAAATAAGGGTTGGCTTGAATGAATGTTTCATGATCAGAAAATATTTAGTTCCTTAGAAGATTCTACTATTTCTGTAAGATTGTAGAGAAACTTTGGGTTTAGTAGGAATTAGTTTTTAGGGATTGGTCCATTCTAAGCATTTTATCATTTGAATTGTTAATCTTAGGAGTAGTTGTAATCTTAGAAATCTCTCTAAAACCCTTGTCTTTTGTTTTTTTTTTTTTTTATCTAGGTTAGATTTAGGATTCTAAGTATCAATATATTGCAAAATCTAATAAGTTTCAAGATCTACCATTTGAAGAAAATAAAAATCTCAGAAAAATAAAAAAAATACCAGGCCTGAAAATAAAATTTTCTCAATCCGCATGCAGAAAGCAGTACATATTGTACGAGCAAAACCAACGACGAAGTCTGTTTGGACTCAAAAGGTTTCAATCAAATAGGTATGCCCTAGATCAAAAAATACAAACCCTAAACCCTTGAAGCTCCAAAAAATCCTTCAAAACACGAACAGGAAGCAACAGGTCTGGAGCTCTGATTCCATGTAAAAGTGGAGAAAGCCAACTTCATAGACCTTGAAGATCACCTACATGCAAATAATCTGTCATAGAAAGGAAGAGATGGAGACAAAAAAGCAAGGGTGCTCTACAAGATTCAGGAGAGATTGCATTGACTAAATTAAATAATACAAAAAAAATCCTTATAAGGAGATCATGCAAAACCTAAAAGTAACCCTAATAGGTAGACAATTAATAATTAATATAATTATTAAATGTCACAATATGCAAACTAAAGTGAAATCTTAAGAGAGGAATAAAGGTAACTTAATTAACGTAATTAAGTTAAAACCTTTACTCTAACACCTCCAACTACATTACTTGATGCCTACACTGAAGCTATCAAGGTTAGCACTGATTTAAAGCAACACTTATTTGTGCCTTTGCCATCATTGGGGCCTATTGCTCACCTAAGGAAAGTTCAGGCCATCAATTAGGCTCTTACCAACCATAACCCTATTATGAATCTAGTGCCCCAATTTCCTCTAGTCCCTCATCCAGGTCCCCCTATAAATCAAGTTCCATCAGTGATTAATTATCCTCAACATAGTGTTATTCAGGCCATTCATCCACAACCATAGGCTAGTCTTCTAAATTATTTGTAGAATTCTGAAGTACTAAACTAGTGCTTAAGTTCTGGAGTGGTGACAAGATATCCCCAAAACAATGTGAACCAAACCACCTATAGTAATCCTGATAAGGAGAGATTGGATGAACTAACTGAACAAGTGAAGAATTTAAATATGGAAGTCACCTATCTAAGAAATGAGAATAGTCAACTCCAAGCTACTCAAAGGAGTATACAGTCAAATTACAATAGAGACAATCGAGAGTCTTAACAGGGACAAATCTTTGATAGAGGACAACATTTTGAAAGAGGACCAGCTTCTGGCCAGAATTTTGATAGAGGATAGGCTGGTGGACAAGGATTTGAAAGGAGACAACCACCTAGATAGAATAAAACTTGGAACACAAGACCAAATAATGGAGGTGTTCCCACTCTGTTGGATCAACCCTCTAATAAGAAAATCCTCTAGGTGGCCTATATTTAGAAGAAGCAACCTTATCCAAATGATGTAGGCTTCATAAGACCAATCAACATTCTAAGTTGGATTGCCCAAAATTCTAGACTATTGCATCCATTTTACAATATGAGGTTGAAACTAATTCCAATGGTTAAGAGCTAGTACCCTCAAGGCCCTATGATTCTTAGGTTTTGGTAGTAAATCATGCTCCTTTCCCAAAAAGAGAAGAGAATAGACCAGGGGAAGAGTCAAATCAGTCAGAAGAAGATGCATACAAAGTATGTAATGGAGATGAGATTTCTCAGATGTTTAATGAGAATATTGAGAATGATAATGGCCCCTTGGAGGAAGAAGAAATTGGTGTTGAGGAAGTGTAGGTGTTCCATAGGCCAATCAAGAAGTATGAATTGAGAGATAGGCCAACCAGAGGTCCACAAGCTGGCAGTCTATTTACAACTTCTATCCCTCTAAATAACTTCACCATACCTCCTGATCCTAATACCAGTAATAATCCAACATACCCCCATGTGCCTAAGAAATACCTATCTAGTGAAGGACAAACTCAAGTTGCAACATCCAAGGGGGAGAATGCAGATACAAGCAAGGAAAAGGTGGTGGAATATCTCAAGGAAGCCCCTACAAACATGATCCTAGAGCAATTAGGTGCATGTGTGGCTGAAGAACTTAAGAAGCTCAAGGTAAGTCTATTTGCATTTGAATTATTAAGAGTACCTTCCATAAGGAATGCAGTCTTAGGAGCCTATCATACAAATACAGTACTGCAAGATAAAACAATTAGTGGGAATGCTAGTAAAGCATCTAGTTCTCAAGTGTTGAAGGATCAAACTCAAGTCCAAACATCATCTGGGGACAAATAGAAGGAAAGGGACAAAAACCAAGTTGCCCAAGTTGATACAAAGTTAACTCTATTCCAAGGAAGAACTGAAACACCTCCCTTTCTGATTTTTGTTCACATCTTTGGGAAGAATCTACAAAATTTCCTTATAGATTCAAGTGCTTCCACCAATGTAATGCCATTTTCTATCTATAGAGCACTAGGAATTACCCCTACCACCTTGTAGAAGAAGGTCACCTAGCTGGACATAACAGAAGTAAATGTAGTAGGGGAGATAAACATGATTCCTATGCAGATTGGTTTAGATCATAGAGTCCATCAGGTTATTAACATTCAAGTAGCAGAAATTCCTAACTCCTATGGCCTGATTCTAGGGAGAGATTTCACCAAGGCCTTGAATGGATATGTATCAACTAATCAATCACATATGTGGCTTCCTTGGAAAGGAGTGCCTAATCAAATAAGGATTGAGAGGGAACCCCGAATGAAATATGTCATCACAGAATATCAGAATACCTCAAATGAAATATGTCATCACAGAATATCAGAATACCTCAAATGAAATATTGGTATTAGAAGTGGGCATGGGAAATTATGTGTTGGAAGCCTTTGAAGATGAAGCATATATAGAAGAAATTCTTATGTTTCACACCACACCCATTGATTTCATAGCAAAATATAGCAACACTGGTGCCTTGGTAGAACTAGTTGAAGAAGATGAAGATCTTGAAGACAATTGACTCAGCTTGCTAGATAACTTTCAATAATTCATCCAAAAGTGTGTAGAAGATCAAATTAATTTGGGCAGAGACATGAATTTTGAAGAGCTACTTTTTACTAGTTGGTGTAGAGTTCACAATGCTTCTCACTTAGAATTGGAATGTTGCTTGTGCCAAATAGAAGTGGAGAAGATATAGAGATTCATTAATCCCACTGTAGCAGTCAGGATTGATATACAAAATACTCAAGATGAACCCAAAGGAAAGAAGGTGTTGCCTTCTAGAGAATATTCCAACAGTAATAATGCAAGAGATACAACTAAGAGATTTGGAGTTTCCAGTTGTTGGACATTAAGATTTGATGGATCTAAATCAAAGAAAGGTGTTGGAGTAGGATTTGAGTTGATTAGTCCAAAAGGTAAGACTCATTTTGTGGCTCACAGACTCCAATTTCACTGTACCAATAATGTAGCTAAATATGAAGCTTTGATTCATGGACTGCTTATGGAATTAAGGAAGAAGGTTAAGATTCTACAAGTATTTGGAGACTCTAAGCTAGCGGTTAAGCAAGTTAGGAGGAAATACTCATGACATGATAGAAGGATGACCAATTATAGGCATAGAGTATGGGATCTCATTGAAGGGTTTGATGCCTTCAATATTCAGTTGATACCATGGAGCAAAAACCAAAATGCAGACTCCCTGGCTCAGGCAATTGGAACTTTGCAGCCATTATCCCTCTCTAGTTGAAGAAATTCACTGTGGAACTAACTCTAGTACCTTCAGTACTTGACAATGTGACCAAATTCCAAGTGTTTGAAGATGATAAGCATATCTTAGACTTCATCACAAACTCTCATGTATTCACCTCTTAGATCTTTGATGAAGCTGAAACTCAGGAAGCAGAAATGGACCTAGAAGGGGTCACTAATTTGAAGACTAATACTATTCAAAGAGGAATGGTATAGTTGGAGAGGATTTTTGATCTTGACAGAATAAAAGATCAAGAACAAGAAACTAAGAAGAAATCCATCGGCAATCAATGTGACACATACAACATGGGAACTCCAAAAGATGTCAAGAATGTCTTCATTGGAAAGTTATGTACTCCAAAAGAGAGACAAGGAATTTTTGATGCCCTTGCATACACATCAAGATGTGATAGATTGGATTTATGAAACTTCAATTATTACACACACCATTCATCTTAAGCCATGAGAAAGACCTTTTAGGTAGAGGTAAAGACCAATCAATTCCTTTTTAGAGCCCATCATTCAAAATGAGGTATAGAAGTTACTTTCAACATGAATCATATTTTCGGTAAGACATTCAACCTGGGTTGCAAACTTGGTTCTAGTGAGAAAGAAAAATGGAGAGATCAGATTGTGCATTGATTTTAGGAACCTCAACTGGCTGTTAGAAAAATATAATTATCTAGTTCCCTCACTAGATGAGGTACTTTAGATTGTCAATGGATCTCAAATGATGTCTTTTCTAGATGGGTACTCTTGGTATAACCAGGATATGGTGTAGTATGAGGATAGGAATAAAAATTCCTTTACTACAAAATGGAGTACTTTTGCTTACTAGAAAATTCCCTTCAGCCTAATTAATTCCAAAGCCACATTCTAGAGAGCCATCGATATCACCTTTTAAGACATCATTGGTAAGTGCATAATTATTTACATGGATGATCTGATAGTATTTTCCAAAAGGTGAGGTGATCACATAGCATATTTATGCAAGGTATTTCAAAGGTGCAGAGAATTTGGCATTTCACTCAACCGAAAGAAGTGCATATTTGGGGTTATTGAAAGAAAACTATTGGGAAATGTTATCTCAAAAAGAGGTATTGCTATTGATCCTGAATGAGTGGAAGCCATACTCAAGATTCAACCACCTGCTAGTAAGAAAGAAATGAAATCATTCTTTGGAAAAATCAACTTCATAAGAAAATTCATCACTAGATTTGTAGAAATAGTCAAGCCATTGAATGCAATGTTGAAGTAGGAAGAAAAATTTGAATGGAGTGCATAAGAAAAGGAATAATTTGTAGAAATTAAGAGATCCATTGCTGAAGCTCTAGTTTTGGTAAGTCCTAATTATGCCAAACCTTTTTACATATACTCATTTGCCTTCGACCACTCCTATGTTGGTATGTTAACCTAAAAGTCTAATCAAGTGAATGAACACCCCATATCATTTATGAGTTCTCCTTTAAAGGATGTAGAATTAAGGTACCCAAGTGTGGAAAAACAAGCATATGCCTTGGTTAGAGCTTTGAAAAAATTCAGACATTATATTTTAAGGAACAAGGTCTATCCAATAGTTCCAAATCCTGTAGTGAAACTGTTATTAATGCAAAATGAATTTGGAGAACATAGAGCTAAGTGGGTAACCATGTTACAAGCATATGATATTGAGATTCAACCCATGAAGTTGGTGAGAGGACAAGGGATAACCAAGACAATGGCTAGAATGGGTCTTGATCTTATAGGTTACCACCTCCAAGATGTGTCCCCAGGGGATTGGTATGATGATATTATCTACTATCTTTTAAACCAACAAGGTCATTAACATCTTAATTCAGTACAAAGGAGATATTTGTGTTTGAAGAGTGAAAATTTTATGAAGGGAGTTGTCTTATATAAGAAAAATCATGAGGGAGTTTACTTAAGGTGCTTAGGAAAAGTAGCAGTTGAGAAAGTAATGGCATAATTTCATGATAGATATGGTATAGGTCATGGATTTTCACCCTCTACAGTGAGTTAGATTTTGAGGGCTGGTTATTATTGGCCCATGTTTTCAAAGATGCACATAACCACATCAGAACCTATCACGTGTGTCAGACTGCAACAAGAAAAGAGAAGTATGTAGCTCTTCCACTCCAACCAGTTATAGAGGTAAAACCATTTGCGCAGTGGGGATTGGATTTCATAGGTCCAATAAATCCACCTTCTTCTAAAGGCCACAAGTATATTATTAATGTCATTGATTATTTTACAAGATGGACTAAGTCTCTTGCTTGCAAACAATGCACTTTTGAAGTGGTAATCAATTTTCTAGAATCAAATATTATCAATCGCTTTGGTTGTCCATTGGCTTTAGTTTGTGATAATGGTCCTGCATTTGCATCATTGAAATTATCCAATTGGGCCTTTGATCATGGAATCATTATCAAGTTCACATAAAATTATTACCCTCAAGGAAATGGTTTGGATGAGTCCTCCAATAAGAATCTTTTAACAATCATCCATTGCTATGCCCTTAATATTAGTGTACATCGAGTTATGAATAGTCGGCTTGTAGCTATCTTAACTCTCTATTAAGTTATATTATCATTAGTATATTTGTATTTAGTTGTTTAGGTCAGCCTAAGACTTATATAGGTGTTTCTAAGTCATCTGAGGTGATATCCTAGGCATAAATAGGTATATATAGGAGGTTGTGAGTCTTATTTCATCAAGTTGTGAATTGTGTTCTCATTAGAGATATTTGGAGGTTTTCCCCCTCAAAGTGGCTTGTTATTCTTATTTATTATCAAGTATTTGTAGTATACTTCATATCATATTCTTCTATTGTATAAGTTATTTCATAAGAAGTGGTATCAGAGCATGATCTTGGCACCGCAGAGGCAATGTTTTTCTCAATTTTGGAGGTGATTTTGGGAAGAGCATATCTTTCAGATTTTGGCAATTTTTATTTTATTTTTAAAGGGTTTTTGAAGAACATATTAAAGAAGATATAGTCTATATTTTAGAATAATTGGAGCATAATTAGGCAAATTATTGTAGAATTAGGGTTTCTACACAATTTTTTTGGAATCTGCATATATCACACATCTTGTTGAATTGGAGTATGATTTTTATTGGGTTTTTGAAGAAATAATAAAGGAGATTATAATAAAAAATTCTGAGGAATTGGAGGAGAAATAAGAAAGTTATTAAAAATTAAAATTTTCACAATTATTACTCTCCACGCTACAAAGCTACTTATTTCTTGGAGATTTTTCTAGGTGAGAGTTATTTTGGCCCTAGTAAGTTACAATAAAAATTTCAAAGAATTTAAGTTTCATTTGTGTGATTTATTTCAAAATTAGTGGTTCCCATCATGACGGGGCCTGCAACAAGGCGGAAAAAGAATGTTGTCACTCCAGGGAAGACTCCTGATAAGGATGGGGTAACAATAGAGGATATTACTCCTTATGAGGAAATCAATAAGGTCAAGGAAGACATTTCCTCAATAAGGATGGATATGTGTGACCAAAGAGGAGATATATCGAACATACAAAACATCTTAACGACCTACATGGTTGAACCAAGAAATGAGTTACCAAGTGACCAAGGTGAAAATTCTAGGTCAACTACCATTGACACAAGCTTTAGTACTCCTAGATGGGATCAAGGAATTTATTTCCAAAGGTGGATATGCTCAAGTTCAATGGAAAGGAACCTCTAACATGGATAAACCAAATAGAGAATGTTTTTGAAGTACACCAAATCCCAAATGGACAAAAGGTCATGATGGCTTCCCTATATCTAAAACTAGATCAATTCATTTGGTATCGTTGCATTTGCACTCATCGAAGGAAAAATGGGCTCACCATCTCATGGTCAATTTTTATGGAGGAACTCCAAGCACAATATAGCAATAGCGTGATAGACAACTTCTTCAGCTAGCTAGCTAAACTTCAACAAACAGGATCAGTTAAGGATTATATTCAACAATTCCAAAATCTATCCTTAAGAGTGGATAAAATTATGAAGGAAAACTTGAATGATTTATTCTTGTGGGGTCTCAAGGATCACATTCAATATGAGGTACACATGTTTAGCCCTAGCTCCATAAATGAGTCTTATATCTTAGCACACAGGGTAGAGGAGAAGTATTTGATTCCTAAGAAGCAAGGGGCTAATGTGATGAGATAAAAAAGATATTCAACACAACCTACTAGGTTGAATCCACAAAAAAATGAGTAAAGAGAAAAATGGTTGTGTTTCAATTATGATAGCAAATATAGTTGAGGACATAAATGCAGTGAAAAGAAATTGTTGTATATTGAAGGTCCCAGCGAGGAAGAAGAGGAGGAACCCATACTAGAGGATGAAAGGGAGTCAAATGAGGAATCACATGATTCTCAACAAATAATTTCTTGTCATGCATTCTCAGGTTTCAATGCTCCACAAATTCTCAAGGTGGTGGGGTTCTTAAAGAAACAAGAGGTAACAATGTTGATCGACTCAGGTAGTAGTCGTAATTTCATCAACAAAAAGCTAGCTACTCATCTAAATTGTTTTATATATCCAACTCCAGAGTTTTAGGTTTTGATTGCAAATGGTGGTACAGTTAGTTGTTTAGGGAAGTTTCATAGCATTAAATTATCCATGGGAGATTACCAACTTGATACCGCAATGTATGTGATATCCATGGGTGCAGCAGATATTGTTTTTGGAGTAAAATGGCTTAATACATTGGGAATGATTGAGATAAATTTCCAAGAACTACTCATGAGATTTCAATTAGAAGTAAGGGTAGTAAAGCTAAGGGGGTTGAAGGAAAAATTCCCACAAATAGAAAGCTCCCATCAAATGCAAAAGTTTCTTAAGAAAGGAGTGGATGGATTTGTGGCCCAGATATGTTCATTAGAAGTCTCTCAATCTAATGCTCCTACTCATCCAAATTTGCAAGCTATAATTGATCATCACTCAGTTGTTCTTGGAGATATGCCTAAAGGACTTCCTCCTAAGAGGGATCATGATCATGCCATACAATTAGTTCTAGGGAGCCAACCATTGAACATCAGGCCTTATACATATCCAAACATACAAAAAGTGAGATACAAAAAATTGTTGAGGAGATGCTAGAGGCAAGAATTATTAGGCATATCCAAAGTGCTTACTCCTCACATGTGGTGATGGTATGTAAGAAGGATGATACTTGGCACATGGGTCCAGATTATAGAGTGCTCAACATGTACACCATTAAAGATAAGTTTCCTATTCCATTCATTGATGATAAGCAAGACGAATTGAATGGAGCTATGTATTTTACCAAGTTAGATCTTAGATCTAGCTATCACCAAATTCAAATTAAGGAGGAAGATATTTGTAAGATAGAATTTCAGACTCATGAGGGCCATTATGAATTTTTGGTGATGCCATCTGGTCTTACCAATGCACCATCTACATTCCAAAATTTGATGAATTCCATTTTTAAAAATTTCTTGAGGAAGTTTTTGTTAGTATTCTTTGATAATATATTGATTTATAGCAATACATGGGAAGAACATTTGCAACATGTGTATCAAGCATTAAAAATACTTGAAGATCATAAAATATATGCTAAGCCATCCAAGTGTGATTTTGGTCTTATAGAGGTGGAGTATTTGGGACACATATTTTCACATGGAGTAAAGGTGGTCCTTAACAAAATTAAGGCTATCATGGAATGGCCTATTCCAAAAACCATTAAGAAACTAAGGGGTTTCTTGGGATTGACAGGGTACTATAGAAGATTTGTGAAGAATTATGGTCGTATAGCAGCACCTCTCACCACTCTATTGAAGAAGGATTCTTTTCATTGGAATGAGTTTTCCAATACAACATTTGAGAGATTGAAGGAGGCTATGTGTACAACTCAAGTGCTTGCCACTCCTAACTTCACCAAGGAATTCATTATGGAATGTGATGCTTTTGCTAATGGGATAGGAGCAGTGCTCATGCAAAAATGTTTAACCAATTTCTTTTGAGAGTCATCAATTAAAGGGTAAGAATCAACTAAAACCTATTTATGAGAGGGAAATGCTAGCAATCCTCCATGCAGTTAAACAATGGAGGCCTTATCTATTGGGTAGACACTTCAAGGTTAAGATAGATCATGATAGTCTAAAATATTTTTTGGAACAAAGACTATCTTGTAAAGAGCAACAAAAATGGGTCACTAAGATGTTAGGATATGACTTTGAGATTGCATATAAGAAAGGGAAAGAAAATATTGTAGCAGATGCACTTTCAAAGAAGGATGAGAAAGATGAAGCCTTATTGTGTGCCCTTTCAATATTACAAGAAAATTGGGTACTCATGTTTGGGTCCTCAATTGGCTCATAGCTCTTCATACCACCCTCAATCAGATGGGAAAAATGAGGTTGTTAATAAGTGTTTGGAAGGATATCTACGTTGTTTCACTTCAGAGAAACAGTCTCAATGGGTAGATTGGCTAACAATTGCAGACTAGTGGGATAAAACTTCTTTTCATAGCTCATAAAAAATGTCTCCATTTTTGGAACTTTATGGATATCATCCTCCTTCCATCACATCATCAATAAAGGTGTCACCAAGAGTTCAGGTAGTAGAAGACCACTTGCTTCATCAACAACAAGTACTTTCAGGACTCAAGGAGAATTTATCCATGTCACAAAATTGAATGAAAAAATAGGCAGATCACCATCGTAGTGAAAGAAGTTTTGAAGTTGGGGATTGGGTCTTCTTAAGATTGCAGCCTTATAAGAAAATCTCACTAAGGCATCAAAAAGAGAATAATAAGTTGTCTCCAAGGTATTATGGCCCATACCAAATCATGAAAAATATCAGTAGTGTTGCCTACAAGCTAGAGTTTCCACCAAAAACAAAGATACATCCAATTTTTCATGTTTCCTATTTGAAGAAGGTAATTAGGCATAATATTCCTACTCAAACAACACTACCAAAGCTTGATGAAGAGGGAAGAATATTTTTGGAACCAGAGTGCATTCATCAAACACACACAAAGAAGCTGAGGAATAGAACTCTCACTGAGTATCTCATCCAATGGAAGAATTTACTAGTTGAAGATGCCACATGGGAGGACAAGGAGTTCATTCAAAAGAATCCAAACTTGATTAGCATTGAGGACAATGCTTCTTTGAATAAGGGGGCATGCTACACCCTTAATATTAGTGTACATTGGGTTATGAATAGTTAGCTTGTGGCTATCTTAACTCTCTATTAAGTCATATTATCATTAGTATATTGTTATTTAGTTGTTTAGGTTAGCCTAAGACTTATATAGGTGTGTCTAAGTCAGGCTAGATGATATCCTAGGCATAAATAGTTATATATAGGAGATTGTGAGTCTTATTTCATCATCAAGTTGTGAAGTGTGTTCTCATTAGAGATATTTGGAGGTTTTCTACCTCAAAGTGGCTTGCTATTCTTAGTTATTATCAAGTATTTGCAACATATTTCATATCATATTCTTCTATTGTGCATGTTATTTCATAACATTCATAAGATCCTAGAAAATAATCCCAAGGATTGGCCCACTCAACTTAGATTTTCTCTTTGGGAAGACTAGATAAGACATAAGACCTTCCTGGGGACCTCTCCTTACCACCTTGTGTATGGTCTGGAACCTATATTTCCTATTCAATTGAAAATCCCCACTTTGTAGTTCATTAATTAATACTATGTTGAAGGGGACAAATGTGAAGCTCACCTGGCTGAACTGTTACACCTTGAAGAGAAGACATGAAGCTTTAGAAAACTTTGCCAAACACTAGGGTGTAGTCAAGAGATTGTTTGATAAAAGGGCCAAGGTGAAAGCCTTTAGAATCTTTGACTTGGTTCTTTATTGGGATAAAGCACATGACCGCAAAGGCGAGAACAAAAAAATTGAAAAACTTTGGCTTGGTCCTTGCTAGATTTCAGAGATATTGGGAGATAATGCTTTTCATTTGAAAATTCTCACTGGAGAGGACATCCCACTCCCTATCAATGGGTAGTATTTGAAGCATTATTTTCAATCTTGAGTTATTTTACAGCTCTTCCCCTATACATAGTGTATAACTGAAAATATGTTATACTTCTGTGAATCCTTACATGCAAGGATACTCAATAATGAGTCCTTGCAAATCGATTCACAGCTCTCTATCCAAGAAGAGCAGGGATTGATATTGTGGCCCTCAGATTAACCCTGTTACCCCAAGAATACAATCTCGGAACGAGAGATTCAAATAGGAGAAGCAAGAATGCCAATCTCCATGAATCCTGTTCTTGCAATGCAACAATGAAAACTAATCTAAATGGCTGTAAAATGTAATAAACCAAACTAATTTATTGAAATGAAACTTAATCTACATGCAATGTCATAAATGAATTATTTTGCAATTTAATCTACTATGAAGATTAAGCTAAAATGTAATATTAAACTATATGCTCTAAAAATAAGATGCTTATATAATCAAACTAATGTAATCTCAAATGATAAAATTCAAATTTGTAGCATAAGTCTGATGTAAAAATTCGTGATTCTTTTCTTTTTGAAATGAGAATGAGAGGGCCTATTTTATAGGCAAAAGTGGAATTGAAGGCAAATTGTACAATGTGGGACAAATAAAAAATAGAAACAAATCTTGATTGGAATTCTTTTTTAGTTTATTTCCTTTTAACCCGATTTGTTTCATTTTTCATCACGTGATATTCTTTGAGAGATATTTCATCATTTTTATTTAATTTAAGATGATAATATCTCTTTAATAAAATAAATTAAGATTATGTAATTTAGTAATGAATATTAATAAAATAAAATAAAATTATTTAATTAAAAATAGATTTAATTAAATAGCATCATTTTATTTAAGTATTAACTTAATTAAATAACATTATTTTTATTTATTAAAAGGGGATTTATTTCTTTTGATTAAATAAAATTAATGAAGCATTCAAACCTTAGGGAAAATTGAACATTAAAGAAGTTAAGGAATTGATTAAGAAATTTGACGGAAATGCATAACCATTGAATGTGGTGTTGATGTTGACAAATTAAATAAATGGGGCCCAAAGTCTAGGGTGTGACCATTTTAGGTTGCATACATTTGCCCCTCTTTGACTAATGTGAGGTCGACTCGGGATCACATGTAGTCAAAGAATGAAGTTGCAATGTGAGATCGATTTGGGATCACAAAACAACTCAGATGTGAGGTCGACTCGGAATCACATCTAGACAAACATAAACAAAAGGCCTTTGAACATGAGGTCGATTCGGGATCACATCCAAAGTGAGAGATAAGAATCTCAAGCAAGGTTGCCCCAAGAGAAGCAATTGATAAATTGATAAAGTTGAATCAAGGATTGAAGTTTGATAGGTACTGCCCCCTCGTGATCGAAATCGAAATGAGATAGAGGAGAAATAATAAATTGAAAAATTTGATCAAATCAAACAAAAGATAAGGTTCTTGATATAAGATGAAAAATATAAGAATCACAGAACCCAGGTAGATCAGCAAGAAAATTATGCCCTAAGGTTGAATGAGAAGAAAAGAAGTGGGGTGAAATTGAATGGAAGATAGAAGTTTGGAAGAAATGGAAAGAAATGGAGAGAAGGAAGAGAATCTGCCTCAATAAAGAGGATGCATCAAAATCAATCAACTGTTTAAGATAGGGAATTTCGATTGAGATCCACGAAGAAGATAAAGAGGCCGAAGAAAACGTGATCCTGGATGATGAAAATCCTACTGCAGAAAAGATGAAGGAGAAACTCTCTCAAACCCATATCTGACCTAAAGTGCAAATTAACATGAAGTCTAAATAATCCTGCTTCATGAAAATGCAAAGGTGTACTTGCAATGGGGTGGCTTATAGGTTTTGTGTGTTCATCATTCATTGAAGAGAATGTGAAGAACTTATTTTTCATCATTAGGCCATTATTCTGGGACCTTCAGGATGATCCGCACAATCATCACTAGTCCCAAGCATAACTATGAAAGATATGAATGTGATTTATATATAAACTTGGAATGTGGAAAGATTCTAACATGAGCATCAAAGACATAGGAGTCGAGAGTATTTATTAGCTGCAATTTAATGTAGCAAAACCACGCTTCGCATCAAGACATAAGCCGGATTACCATGAGAATGGTTGTTAAAACATTCAAGGATGATGCCATAAATCTCTAAGTGTGATAAAGGGAGACAACAGCGTCTTGAAGAGGTTCAAGACAACACCCACAATGAAAAGAAAATAAAAACATGCCCCATGCTAGGAGTCTCTCTAGCTATACATCACCAGAGAGACTTATTAGACAAAGAAACTCAACGAAAAATCAATATCCAGTCGACACACAAAGAAAAGATCATAGCATATCTCAAGCATTAAGTGTTGCAATTAAAAAAATTTAAGTGTGTAAACTGATACTGAGTTCCGAGGATAAGGATCGAATGCTTGCAAGTAGGTAAGATCACATGACCGAACTGGATAAGACCAAACTGATAAGTGTTGAAAAACACACGATGTTAGGGGTTGTGTTGAAAAACATAGTTGGGTTAGTGTTGAAAAACACCGTTTGCGAGGTGTCCTAAAGACAAGCATATCCAAGAGACCAAAGCTAACACAGTGATGCCCCTAGACAAAGACAAAGACCAATTCCAAACCAAGGCAATAAGGACAAGGCATGATGGAGAAAGGCTAAGTGTCGAGGATGCATGCTAATAAATAGGGATGCAAAGGCCTCAAGTAGCGCCTGTTTCCAGGTTTTCACCACTTGGAAGAATTTTTTTTAGAATTTTTTATATATTTTTTTTTTGTATTTTTTGCTACGAGAGCTGTTTCAGGGTTTTCACAAGGCACCTTTTTTTAAATTTTTTGAGTTTTTTTGTATTTTTTCAGCATCATATTTGAATTTTTTTGGATTTTTTGACAATATATCAATTTTTTTTTTTTTGTAATTTTTTTCAGTACCATATATCAATTTTTTTGGAACTTTTTTTAGGGTCATAATTATATATAAAAGATGCCCCCAGACAGAATGGGCATCAAGGATAGAACTTCTTCAGGTGCAAAACATTGATAGGCTCAGGGAGCTGCTCCCCCTCTTCAGTAGATAGTAGATAGGCACCTGTGCCAAAAGCTGCTATGATGATGTAGGGTCCAAGCCAATTAGGTTCGAATTTTCCCTTCTGTTCTCGATTCTGTTGGTTCTTAGGATTCTCTCGCAGGACAAGATCTCCTACTTGGAATTCTCTAGGGTGAACCTTTTTGTTGAAGGCTTTGGACATCCGCTTTTGATAGACCCTCATATGGTCAAATGATGCTTTACACTTCTCATCAAGAAGTTCCAATTCTTGCAATCTCATGGCACGATAGTCTTCATCTGTAACTAGACCTTTGAGAGAGACCCGAAGTGATGGAATCTCAACCTCTAAAGGTAACACTGCTTCAGCGCCGTATGTAAGGGCAAAAGGAGTAGCCCCAGTTGGAGTACGAATACTTGTTCTATAGGCCCACAAGGCCGGATTTATCTGTAGGTGCCAATCTCTACCATTCTTATGAACTGTTCTATACAAAATCTTGAGAATGGTTTTGTTTGAAGCCTCTGCCTGACCATTTCCTTGTGGGAAGTAAATGGAGGACCAATGTTGCTTTATATTGAATCTTTGTTGTTAGAGTTCTTTAAAGGTCCTTGTTTTGATCGACCCTCCATTATCAGTGATGATCTCGAGATGGCATTGGCCGGATGATATGGTTTAAAATAAATAAGAACCTTTGTCTTGCACGAGGCAATAGAAAGTGGAACGACCTCTACCATTTTGTGAAGTAGTCGATGGATGTGATAATGAACTTATGCCCACTGATAGGTTAGGATGAATGCTAACAAAGGTCAAGGCCAAAATAAATGGCGATTGAATATAGAAGGAATTAGCTCCCTACCTGGAGCATGTATCAGGTGTCCATGTTTCTGACATTTTTCACAAGACTTAGCAAATGCTACTACATCTATCTACATTGTAGGCCAATAGTACCCTGCCCTAAGCAACCTTCTAGCCATGAAAAGACCATTAGAATGTCCTCCACATATGCCCTCGTGGATGTCAACTAGCGCTTGATCGGATTCCTCCTTTTCTAAGCACCTAAGAAGTGTTCCATCTAGACCCCTCTTATACAAATCACCAGAGATGAGGGAATGGCGAGAGGCGTTGCGGATAAGGTTTTTTCTTTCAGATCGGTTAAATGTATCGAGGATGATGCCATCACAAAGATATGAGTAAATAGCACCATAGCGGGAGGATTCATGATTGACAAGGGTACAAATGACATGGCTTTCGGGTGAGTCAAATATGGGATATCGTAGCTCTTCCACCAAGAATTCATATCTGGACTCATGTTCCTCTAACTAAAGAAGTGAAGCAAGGGTGGCCATAGCATTAGCTGCTTTGTTCTCAGCCCTAGGGATTTGCTGAAAGGTGACAAAAGTAAAATACCGTCTTAATGAATCAACCATTTTTTTGTAAGGTACCAACTTGTCATCTTTTGTTTGGTATTATTGATTGACTTGGTTGATGATCTTTTGTTTGGTATTGTTCATTGACTGGGTTGATGATTAGCTGAGAATCCCCATAGATATGTAGTTCTGTGATATTCCACTCTATGGCCATTTTTAGTCCATTTTTCAAAGCCTCATACTTAGCTATGTTGTTTGTGCATGGAAAGAGTAACTTGTAAGATTTAGGAATAGTATACCCATGAGGAGAAACAAACAATACACCAGCTCCAGAACCATTTTGCATGCAGGAACCATCAAAGAATAGTTTCTAGGATCTTTCAGTCATGTACATAAGATGCTCATCTGGAAAGTTGACTTGAATGGGCATATTATCTTGAATAGGGAAATTAGCCAGTTGATCTGCAATAGCTTGGCCTTTGATTGCTTTGCGCTCAATATACTCTATGTCAAATTCAGAAAGAATCATCATCCATTTAGCAAGTCTACCCATGAGAGCAGCTTTACCGAGCAAGTATTTGAGAGGATCAATTTTTGCTATGAGGTGTATGGTGTGCGCGAGCATATAGTGTCACAATTTTTGAGAAGCAAACACTACTGCGAGGCAAGCTTTTTCAATACTAGTATAATTAACCTCATAAGAAACAAGAGTGTGACTAATATAATATATGGCCCTTTCTTTCCCTTGTTCATCTAATTGAGCCAACAATGCCCCCAGCGAAGATTCAGTAGCTGAGACATATAAAATGAGAGGTTTTCCTGGAATGGGAGGCATTAAAATGGGAGGATTTTCCAAGTATTCTTTAATTTGATCCATACTCTTTTGGCAATCCTCATTCCAGACACATTGAACACCTTTATGCAATTTTTTGTTGAAAGGTTGTGCTCTATCTGCCAATTGTGAAATAAACCTCCTTATGGATTGAAGGCGCCCTTGAAGACTCCTCATTTGGTTGACATTTTTGGGAGGTGGCATGTTTATAATGGCTTGAACCTTTTCAGGGTCCACTTCTATTCCTTTAGCTGAAATGATGAATCCCAATAATTTGCCAGAAGTAACACCAAATGCACACTTTTTTGGGTTTAATCTTAGTTGAAATTGTTCCATGCGATCTAGAATCACTTCTAAATCAGCCAAATGTTTTCCTCTTCTCTTAGACTTAGCCAGGGTGTCATCCACATAATCTTCCATATTCTTATGCATCATGTCATGGAAGATAGTTGTCATAGCTCTTTGGTAAGTAGCTCCTGCATTTTTCAATCCAAAGGGCATGACATTCCAACAATAAGTACCCTAGGCACATGTGAATGCAATCTTTTCTTGATCCTCAGGAGCTATCTTGATCTGATTATACCCAGAAAAACCATCCATCAAAGAATAGATCTCATATCCTGCTGTCATGTCCACTATCATGTCTATGTTAGGAAGTGGAAAATCATCCTTTGGGCATGCTCTGTTAAGATCTCTAAAGTTTGTGCAGATTCGAATGGATTTATCATGTTTAGAAATAGGTACAATGTTAGAAATCCAGTCAGCATAGTCTATGGCTCTAATGAATCCTGCACCAAGGAGCTTTTCTAATTCAACTTTCACTAAAAGAGCTATATGAGGGTGCATTTTTCTCAACTTCTGTTTGACTGGTTTCACACCTGGAGCTATGGACAAATGATGCATAATGAGATTAGTGTCCAACCCTAGCATGTCTGAGTATGTCCATGCAAAGTTAATTTCCTTCTTTTGGAGGAACTCAGTATAGGCTTTCTTTTCTTCAGGTGATAAAGATTTAGCCAAGTGTACAATTTTTGGAACTTCCTCTGTGCCCAAATTAACAGCTTCTATAGGTTCAACCAATACTGATGATCTGTCCTAGAAATAGCTTGGGAGACTATCAAGTACCTCATCCGTAGGTGCCTCTGGGAGGTTTTCACCTTTGGATATGTCTTTTATTTTTACTTTTTTTGGTTCTGACACCGCCACATAGTGGTTTTCGCCATCAAAACTCTTATTCTTTTTTTCTTTTCTTTTTATCTTGTGACTAAGGTACTTGATGTCAGGTTCTGTCATACTGGTAGCCGGTTCACTGGTGGAAGAGACTATAGGTTCAATGGCATTTAGATAGCAGGTGATCTCATAGTCATTGTGAAATGTCAAGAGTTGAGGCTCTTGGTAATGTTGAGACCAATCAATAAGGTTGGGGTGAACAAGGGGTAGGTTGATGACCGGTTCAAGATTAAGGATATAGGTGGTGTCATCTCTGGTGACTGTAGAATTGGAATCTGTCAAGTTTCCCTCTAAAGTGTCTAAATCAAAATTTATCCTAGCAAGCGAAGAATCGTCTACTAATGTGACATGTGGGTTCCAATCTTCTAATCTAACACATGACTCGTCAGTTACATCAGGTTGAGAACTATAAGCATGGACAACATCCATATCCAAGTCAACTGTTGCATCTGAGAGTGAATCCCATTCAAACTCATGAGAGTCTATTTCTGAATTATTGTTGGAGCCTCGTGATGTAGAAGCCTCAAGATTTGGAAGAGGCTCTTCTCATCTAGCAATTTGCTCAATCACAAAATTATCTGAATTATCACCATCCGTTGTAGCTGGGATGGAGACACTATCCATAGTCAATCTTGCATTCATATAGTCACTATCTATTGCAAATGAGATAGGAGGACTATCAATTATTAAATCTCTTGAATCTTCCCAAAGGAGATTTGTTGAAGGTACCCAATCATCTGTTATGTCTTGTTGATTGGTCAAATTTGGTACATATTCTGTGTCATCTTTACTATCCCGCCTATCAGAAATGGGGATAGTGCATTTATTGTTGTTCATAAAGCCTAGGCCAACCGGTTTCTTAGACTTACGTGCAAAAAGATCATGATTGAGTGGTTCGGCTCTAGCATCTAACCCGCGGACTAAGAGGGCCATATCCTGATAACCCATCTTCGACAAAGTATATCCTCTCCCATAGGACTTAGGAGAGGGGAAAATTTTTCATTGTGTCGGGTATTTCTCCTCTTTGTATATCCAATCTCGAACAGCTACTTCCTCTTTTTCATCTTGTATTGGTACCGAGGATTCAACAAACTTGTCAAATAGTGTCATAGCTGAAGATGATGGTTTCATCTCCTATGAAGGCTTTCCATATGTCCTAGGGGAAATAGGCATCTTTGCAAAAGAGTCAAGTTGATACCCCCCCATGCCAAGGTCTACTGACTTAAATTTTTTTTGACAGTCTGCTAAAGTTGTTTCATAATCCTCTGCTGCTCGGTTAAGAGGGACATGAACATTAGTTGAGATTAAGTTAATTGATAAGGTGTTATCCCCTGGTATGCAAATTTTTGTTCCATTGTAGGGGAACTTAACACACTGGTGGTAGGTAGACGGCACTGCCTGCATATCATGAATCCATGGTCTACCCAGTAAAATGTTGTATGCAAGGGGTCCAGTATCAACAATTTGAAACAAGATATCTTTTTCAATTGGGCCAATCCTGACAGGAAGGACAACTAACCCCTTAGAACTTCGTTCTGCCTCATCATAGGCCTTTATGGTGATCTTCTTTCTAGTGTCGATCACTTGCTCTGAATAGCCCAAAGTTTGTAACAAATTCAAAGTACAGATATTTAACCCAACACCCCCATCAATCAACACGCTCCTGACACGGGTTTTATGAATCATGACTTCAATGTGAAGGGCAAGATTGTGTGGATGGCTTAGGGATTTGTCATCATCTTCAGAGAAAGAGAGGTAATGTGGGCTAGTAATGTGATTCACCATGCCTTGGAATTGGTCAGAGTATCAATGTTGTCAGACGACAAAACAAAAGCGCCCCTCAAGGATCTCGCTATGTCTCCGGGACAACTCTAGAAGCTCTAAGATTGGAGATATGTGCTGGAGTTTTTTGTAACTGATCTACAAGATTGTAGTTTGGTTTGAGAGCAGTGGCGGACTTTATAGTGACATTCTTGGATGCCACTTGCTTGGATTTGTTGGATGGACCTGAACTAGGCCCTCTGAGAATAATAGGGGCTTGACTCCTGGTAACAACATTAAGGGCTTGGGAAGATAACCTAGAATGAGGACCTCTCAGCACCACAACAGGTTGGTTGTCAAAAATAGGGGGAGAGTCATAACCATGCGGGTCCTTACTCCTTATCATATTAACACTTGGCTCCACAACTTCAAGCATGTTTATCACATTTTCTGCCGTATAGGTGTAGTTGATTGCAGCTTTGCCATTCTGTGATTTAGAGGTTTCCCCCTTGTCGTAATTAGGCAAAGGTTCCTTAAAAGCCTTATGATCCATTGGTATTTAGGCCATCAACTTGAAGCTTTCCACTTTCTATAAAATCTTGGATGATATGTTTTAATCTCCAACAGTTTTCAATAGTATGGCCAGGGCCATTATGAAATTTACAGAATGCCTTGTCATCCCACCAATGTGGCTTAGGATCTGGAATGTGAAATTTTGTAGGATCCTAAGGATGTGCCAAGTTGTTAGCAATGAGAGTTTTGAGAATATCCTCATATGAGTCACCCAATTTGGTAAATTGTCGCTTCTGGTTTTTGGGCCTCTCCTGATATCTTGGTTTACTTTCTTGTTGTGGAGGTGCATTAAGCTTCATTGCTTGCACAACCTTAGTCAAATTAAGAACACTTTGATCTCTTGATTGGGAAGAATCCACAACTCCATCATTGACAACTTGTTTGTTTTTGTTCCAATTGTTGTTCTTCCCTTTATCCTTATTGTTGTGTTGACCATTGTTAGTATTATTGTTATGTCTGGTCAAAATGTCTTGTTCTTTTAGAACATCCTCAATGCGGCATGCAGTTTCAATCATGGTATCAAAGGAAGTGAAGACTATCTTTTGATCTCATATCTCATTTCAGGCACCAAATTACTAACAAGTATGTCAATCTTTTCATCCTCATGGATCATCCTAGGATACCGAGAGCATTGTCTCCTCCACCTTTGCAAGAAGGTAACAAAGGGTTCCCCCTGATTTTGTTTCAAGTTGCATAGGTCCAACATAGTAACAGATCTTGACAGATTATATGTGAAGTGTTGAACGAATCTATGAACAAGTTCTCTAAAAGTCTTGACAAGAGGAGTGATATTGGTAAACCATTCCATTGCTTGTCCTTTAAGACTCCTAGGGAACAACCTCATCAAATAGGAGTCATCCTGATGGAATTCAAAGCTCATAGTATAGAACTGACGCACATGGTCATGTGGATCACCACTACCATCATATTTATCGTATTGTGGGAATTACACCCTCTTTGGAAAATCTTTCATACTCACACTCTTGTCTAATGGATTAGGACAAATTGAGTCTAGTGAGAATGAGCTCTAGGGTTGCATCATTTTCTCCATCATTTGTTTCATTTACGGATTTCTTCCTTTGAGAGGGATTTTGCTTTTGTATTTTTTGTCCACATCAAAATTATAAGGACTCGCACTCCTTGTTGGGATTAGACTTTCCAAGAACTTATCTTTGTTTTGTTCCAAATACCTCTCCACATACTGTTGGAAGATAGGCTCTTGTTGCATTCGCATGAAGTCTTGAGTATCAAAATCATAATGTGAGCTACCACCTCCATGTTGGGAACCAGGATGTACATGTTGGGAGTGTGGTCTTGAATTTCTGGGAGGAGTTTGCCTCCTATAGTGAGCATACTGAGAGGCCCTTCTTCCTTTAGGACTAGGAGATCTAGAAGGGGTGCTTGACTACCTTCTACTTCTTGGTGTTCTGGAAGGGGTGGAGGGAGGAGAATTATGTCCACTGTTAGCACCCCTTGTATTGTATTGTTTGTTTAATCGGTGGGCTAACTGCCTATCTTGCTCCTCTTGAGCGAGTTTCCTTTGTACTTCCAATGCTTTGGCCTCTCTTTCCTCAAGTTGTTCAAACTTTTCTTGCTTTGGTGCTTGTTCATCTGTGAAAGGATTTTTCGCGTTCAATTCTTTTGAGCCTATCACTTGTGAACCTTGAGGTATGTTGAAGTGGTGAGCTTGGTCTAGACTGTTTGAACAAGTCATTGGTATACATTGTATTGACATGAGCATCACGAGGTTCATTGTCTTGGTCTTCATGTTGTGACCATTGTTCTTGGTGAGCTCGTCTCTTATACCTTTCATCCCGTTGATGGGCATCCAAATATCTTGCATTAATGAGGGGTGAACCAGGTTGATCATCATGAGAAGAATTTCCAAATATCATGTTGTTTCTGTGTTGTTCATAGATATCATCAAGATTTTGATCCATGGCTTCCCTCTCCTGCCGAGTGATAGTATAACTCATATCCATACCTGAGTGGGAAGGTGTTGAGGGGGTACTCAAGTCACTAAAATGGCTCTTTAGGTCAAAATAGGTTTCAGACTGACTCCTAGGTGACTGGTCAAATATTGGTTCCTTTTCCTTTCTCTTTTGACGAGTCTGAACTGGGGGTAGTTGGTTAAAGACTATCTGAGGTCGCTTTCCTTGGCTCACTTGATATATTGTTGTGACTGACATGAAAGGGAGAGTTCAGGTAAACAGACAATTCTAAGAAACGTCAATACCAGACTAGGATAGTAAAAGTTTTCTCTTGTCCGAGAGAGATGGTGAAATAGAACTGTTGCAAATAGGTGCAAACCAACACTGCCACAGAGGTGCTCAATTCTTGGGTGAATACCCTAGCACATATGGATCAGGAGGATGACTTACACAAAGTGTACCGAGTTTGAATTGTATGAAAATGGGTGGACAAGGAGACTACTAGCACTCTCCAAGTGTGTTATCAAAGAGTCTAAAAATTTATCTATTTGACAGGAACAATTCCTAATTTGCCAATCTCAAGCAAAATCGCTTATGAGATCAAGGATCACTAATTCAAAAGGTCAAGGACACATAAACCCTAAATATAGAACATGTCTCTAAAACTGGGACAAGTCACCTAATCGAAGAACTCAGTATTTCAGTTTGTTGTTTGTTTTCAAAGATCAAGCAAGTATATCAACAGATTTTGATCAAGCACATAGGTTTCAATCAGACAAGTTTCAATCAGACAAGTTGTGATACAAAAAGTAGTCGATAACAGATCTATCAAGGACAAAGCAACTTGATAGTATCGGGGGAGTCTTGTTTGAAGATGTTTGGACAATGTTTAAGACTCAAAAACAAACACATAGCTATCCCTACCAAAGAAAATGGTGAGAAGCCAAAACCTTTGCCCCATTGCTTATGCGCATACGTGCACCTCACACAGCCGTGTCACCCCCTAGAGGGCGCCCGTGTTTTTGGTGTTTCCAAGGACTCAATAGTGTACGTTCAAAGGTTACCCTTGTAGCAGGGGCCAGTGTCGCAACCACCTCCAAACGTCCAGGTGTATGCCTATGATGGGAATCTGTGTATGATCAACATACGGAGAGATTCTTCCCCCTCCTTGCGCAAAGATTATGACTCCTTTCGGAGGTGAACCGGGTAGGCAACTAACTAAGAGGTTTTTACTTGGCTTCCGCTCACAATAACCTTCGGTGCCTCTGATACAGAGCTTGGGCCTCGCAGCCACACCAACACCTGAAAATCACACACCCCCAAGCAGGGCTCGAGTGGCCATTAGTGCAATAAATAGAGCTTTTCCATGATGATCGTCCAAGTCATGGAAAAGAAGTTACTATGGTCTTGGAGTCTTTAGACTCAACAAGACGTTCTTTATTATAGTGAGGTGGAATCACCGGTGATAGGTGTGTACTCACTTGGGTCGTTCCCGGAGGTTCAACTTCGGCAGGCCCTCTAAAGGTGACACTGGACATGGCTCGGATTCGGGTTTCTGATTTTCTGATTCTCCCAAAAGGAGAAGAGCATACTTCTCTAGCCCGTCTCTTTACCCAAACACGCTAAACAACATTAATCATTGAGCTAGTTTCACTTCACCAAATCCACACGCTTTGTTTCTGATTCTCTCAATGAGAGAAGAGCATAATCCCCTAATGAGTGAAAGCAAGATTCACTACCTTGCTCGGCCCCTAAGAGTTCGGCTATATTAGTAAGATCATCGAGCCTCGGATTTGTCCATGGTCAATACCTCCATGTAACAAAGAGCCAAATTCTACTCACTATCTAAACTCCTAAGAATTTTAACGGGCCCTAATTAGACTATGTGAATTGAAAAGGTGAAAACAAACACACATTTTTTTAAAAATAAGATCTTTGACAAGCGTAAGTGTTTATTTTCAAGTCTTTGTCACGCGTCCTGCAATCAAACCGTTTGTGTGTTTCAAGTTCTCTGACTGGCGTCCTGCAGAAACTGTTATGCTGTGAAAAAAAATTCAGAAGAACCAGAAGAACAAAAGTTGGAATCTATAAAAAAAAAAGAGATTAATTAAAAATCTAATTTAATCTAGTCAAAATTTAATCTAAAAAGAATTAGTTAACAAAACTAAAGTTAAACTAAATTAATCTAATACTAAACTAAAAAATTTAAAACAAAACTAATCTAAATTAATAAAATTAAAAATCTAATCTAAATTAAAAAAAAAAATTCCTCTTGGATCTAAAAAAAACTCCTGATTGCACATTTCCCAAGAAAATAACTCAAAAGATAAAGGCTGAGTTCTGACAAATAAATCAGATACCTAGTAAATTTTTTTCAAAAAATAGGTCTAATATCTGAGAAGAGGGCAGAACCAGCTTTCCAATGCCTATTTGTTTTCGAAAAACAAAGCCAGGATGCAAAAGTTACGCCTTCCGGAGTGAAAACAACAACTTCTGGCTTTGACAGGTGAAAAAGGTATCAAAATGGAAAAATCAGAAAAAATACTAGTACCACTAGAACGGCGTCAGAAGCAACTTTCCGACAATATCTCGTTTTCGAAAAACGGAGACCATATGCTCAAGATATGACCATTTTACTAAATATGCTCATTTAGGCTTTAAACCAAAATTTTTATTAATTTAAAGATGAAAAAAATTAATAAAATATTTAGCTGAACCTTCATGCACGAAAATCGAGGTAGCACTAAAATCAAAATGATACAGAAATCAATGTGTTTGTACGGATCCGTATAGATTTTTTATTTTTTATTTTTTATTTTTTTTCTGGCAATTGTTTTGAAATTTTTCAAAACACTAAAAAATTAATTTTCAGCAAACCCTATCATATTTTATATGAAAATAGGGGTTTTTGGGCCTTCTGAGCACATCTATGGAGTCCGTTTTGCACTAGCATGCACTTTTTGAGAGATCAAAGTCGAAATTTCTTAAAAAAAAATATGTTATACTTCTGTGAATCCTTGCATGCAAGGATACTCAATAATGAGTCCTTGCAAATCAATTCACAACTCTCTATCCGAGAAGAGCAGGGATTGATATTGTGGCCCTCAGATTGACCCAGTTACCCCTGCAAATACAGTCCGGAACGAGAAATTCAAAGAGGAGAAGCAAGAATGCCAATCTCCATGAATCCTGTTCTTGCAATGCAACAATGAAAACTAATCTAAATGTAAAATGTAATAAAAAAAACTAATTTATTGAAATAAAATTGATCTACATGCAATGCCATAAATGAATTACTTTGCAAATTAATCTACTATGAAGATTAAGCTAAAATGTAATATTAAACTATATGCTCTAAAACTAAGATGCTTATAAAATCAAATTAATGTGTAATCTCAAATGATAAAATTCAAGAAAATTTGTAGCATAAGTCTGATGTAAAAATTGATGATTTTTTTTTTTTGAAATGAGAATGAGAGGGCTCATTTTATAGGAAAAAGTGGAATTGAAGGCAAATTCATAAGCAATGTGGGATAAATAGAAAAATAGAAACAAATCTTGATTGGAATTCTTTTTTAGTTTATTTCCCTTTTAACTAATTTGTTTCCTTTTTTTTCATCACAGGATATTCTTGAGAGGATATTTCATTTATTTTATTTAATTTAAGATGATAATATCTCTTTTAATAAAATAAAATAAGATTATGTAATTTAGAAATGAATATTAATAAAATAAAATAAAATTATTTAATTAAAAATAGATTTAATTAAATAGCATCATTTTATTTAAGTAATATTAACTTCAATTAAATAACATTATTTTATTTATTAAAAGGGATTTATTTCTTTTGATTAAATAACATTAATGAAGCATTCAAACCTTAGGGAAAATTGAAACATTTAAAATAGTTATGAATTGATTAAGAAATTTGATTTGAAAATGCAACAATCATTGATTCAAAAAGTTGATGTTGACAAATTAAATAAATGGGGCCCAAAGTCTAGGTGACCATTTTAGGTTGTATACATTAGATTGTAAGGGGAGTACCCTTCATCAAGTGGTATTAGAGCGGGTTTTCCTGAGTGTGCAAACAGATCGCTGAACATGAGGCAGTTTACACCACAACTTGTGGTTGTGGATCTATGAGAATAGATGCCTTTACGAAGAAACCATGGTGGGAGAAATGTTGGGGTAACAAAAGAGGGTTTTAGAGCCCTCCTGAGACAAGTTCAAGCACTGCAAGAGGAGCTGCATAGGGGAGATGATGTTGGAAGAAGAGATGAAAGTGAGGATGAGGCTAAAGACGAGGAGCCATTCGAAGAGGAAGAAAGGATGCAATGGATCCTGGAGAAGTCAGACTGATTAGTGCCATTTCTAGGATTGGAAAGAGGCCAAAGATAGAAGTTTCTAATTTTTCTGGAAACCTAAATCCATAGGAGTTGATTGATTGGATCAATGACATGGAAGATTATTTTGAGTATGAGGAAATGGAAGACCCAGATAGGGTCAAATTTGCAAAGGAAAAATTGAAAGGCCATGCTAGCATATGGTGGAAAGAAGTACAATTGGAAAGAAATAGAAGAGGAAAAGAGAAAATAACAAGATGGGATTGAATGGTGGAAAAATTGAAAAGACAGTTTATTCCTAGGGACTATGAGTTGGATTTGTTGAAGAAGATGCAAGGGTTGAAACAAGAAGGGAAATCTATTAAGGAGTAAACAGAAGAATTCTACTGAGTCCTGATCAGAACAGGTCATTCTGAGGCCAACAAATAGAAAGTTGTCCGCTACATAAATGGGTTGAAGCTGAGCATTCAAGAAGAGCTAAGTATGGTAAGAATGTGTACCATTGAAGATGCATATCAGTTTGCTTTGAATGTAGAAGAGAAGTTGAATAAGAGGTTTGAAAGTAAGCAAACAGGTGGAGGTCATGGTGAAAGGACTAGTGGACGCTCATATGGAGGTCAAAATGAAGACCAAAAGAAGGGAGAAGGATCTAGTAGCAGCCAAAACCAGAAAGGAGATAATACCTATTGTCCTCATAATGGAGACCAAAGTGGAAGAGGAAGATCTAGGCGAGGACTAGGGGGAGGAGGCTTTCATGGAACCTGTTTCCAATGCGGAGAAGAAGGGAATAGGGCATATGAGTGTCCTCAACATCAAGGAAGGACAAATAGAAGACCTGAGGGTAATGCATGAGTTGCACATGTAAACGAAAATGCTGAGTCTTCACATTCTGAGGATGCAGAAAGAGAAGTTCTTGTTACTAGAAGAGCCTTATTCAATGAGGAGAAAGAGCCAACTCAAAGGAAGAATTTGTTTCACACTAGATGTAAGTGTGAAGGTAAAGTTTGCAATGTTATTATTGATGGAGGTAGTACTGATAACCTTGTTTCAGAAGAGATGGTTAGTAAGTTAGAAGAAGACATCCAAATCCATATCGAATTCCTTGGTTGCAGAAGGACCATAAGGCTTTGGTAAATGAACAATGTCTAGTAAAGTTCAAGATTGGAAATTACCATGATGAGATATTATGTGATATTATGCCTATGGATGTTTGTCATATGTTGTTAGGTAGACCATGGCAGTTTGATCGACGAGCAATACATGATGGACATGCCAACACCTATTCTTTGACAAAGGATGGAGTTCATCATAAGTTGAAGCCCTTGAAGGAAGCAGAGGAAAAGGTATGTAGTAATGCAAGAATTTGTTTGGTTGATGGAAGAAAGTTACTAGAAGGTATGAAACATGAGCATATGTGTTTTGCATTGATCCCTAGAGTTGATAAAGAAGATACTACTGAGGTACCTGTAGAAGTTTCAGATTTGTTGAATGAGTTTCAAGCTATTATTTCTGATAATGTACCTGAAGGTTTGCCTCCTGTAAGAAAGATTAGTCATCAGATGGACCTGATTATTGGAGCCAGTTTTCCAAATAAGGAAGCTCATTGTATGACTCCAGTAGAGTGAAGAGTTGAACAAACAAGTGAAAGAGTTGTTGCGAAAGGGATTGATTAGAGAGAGTTTGAGTACATGTGTAGTACATGCAGTACTAACACCAAAGAAGGATGGGGAGTGGTGGATGTGTATCGATTCTAGAGCCATCAACAAGATCACCATCAAGTATAGATTTCCCTTGCCAAGAATGGATGACATTATGAATTGTTTGAGTGGAGCTAAGTACTTCACAAAGATAAATCTAAAGAGTGGATATCACTAGATCCAGATTAGAGAAGGAGATGAATGGAAGACAACCTTCAAAATCAAGGAGGGCTTGTACGAGTGGTTAGTCATGCCTTTTGGGATAACCAATGCACCAAACACATTTATGCAACTTATGAATGAGGTATTAAAAGAATTTTTAGGAAAGTTTATTGTTTATTTGGATGATATTCTAATTTTCAATAAGACATTGGAGGAGCACCTGATGCATATCCGAAAAGTTTTTGAGAAGCTAAGGGAGGAGAAGTTGTTGATTAATTTGAAGAAATGTAGTTTTGTAAAAAGGGATTTGGTGTATATGGGATTTATTGTCTCAGTAGAGGGTCTTAAAATGGATCCAAAGAAGGTGAGAGCTATCATTGAATGGCCTACCCCGAGGAGTGTTACAAAGGTAAAGTCATTTCATGGTCTAGCAAGTTTTTATATAAAGTTTATTAAGAGTTTTCAGTAGTATTTGTGCACTTCTAACTGAAGCAATGAGAGGGGATAGAAAAGAATTTAAGTGGACTACATGAGCAGAAAAAAGTTTTGATATGTTGAAGAATAAAGTTACAGAGCAACCTGTTTTGGCACTTCCATATTTCAATAAGGTCTTTCAGGTAGATTGTGATGCTAGTGGCATTGCCATAGGAGCTGTTTTGAGTCAAGGTAAGCTTGTTACTTATTTTAGTGAGAAGTTAAATGATGCTAAGAAGAAATATTTCGTCTATGATCAAGAGTTTTATTCTATAGTTCAGGATTTGAAGAAATGGAGACACTATTTGTTGCCAAAAGAATTTTTTTTATATACTAATCACCAGGCTTTGCAGTATCTCAATAGTCAAGGAAAGTTGAATCAAAAGCACTTAAAATGGGTTGAGTTTTTGCAGAGTTATACTTTTGTTTTGAAGCACATGAGTGGAAGGTCAAACAGAGTTGTAGATGCCTTAAGTAGAAGGAAAAATTTGTGAATAGAGATGAATATAAAGGTTGTTGGGTTCAATGAACTCAAGAGTTTGTACCCAGAAGATCCAAACTTTGCAGAAGCTTGGAAGGATTGTTTGGAACCTGTTACATTGGATAGGACAAGATGGTTGGATTTCGTAATCCAAGATGGAATGTTGTTTAGAGGAAGCCAATTATGCATTCCAAGGAGTTCTATGAGAGAGAATCTAATCAAGGAGAAGCATAGTGGAGGATTGGCTGGGAATTTCGGTCGAGATAAGACCATTGCTCTTGTTAGTGAGAATTATTACTGGCCACAGTTACAACATGATGTGAAGAAGTTTGTACAAAGTTGCAGAGTATGTCAAATGGTGAAAGGAACAAGTTAGAATACTGGATTGTATCAACCATTACCTGTACCTGAGAGGGCCATGGGAGGACATCAATATGGATTTTGTCCTTGGATTACCGAGGACACAGAGAGGGAATGATTCCATATTTGTGGTGGTGGATATATTTTTGAAGATGGCACATTTCATTCCGTGTCATAAGACCAATGATGTTCATATTGTAGAGTTATTTTTCAGAGAGGCGGTGAGACTACATGGTCTACCGAAGAGTATAGTTTCAGACAGAGATACCAAATTTGTTGGTTATTTCTGGAGAACATTATGGAAGAAGTTGAAGAAAGATTTGAAGTTTAGTTTTGCTCACAATCCATAGACTGATGGACAAATGGAGGTGGTCAATAGGAGTTTGGGTAACCCACTACGATGCTTAGTAGGAGATAAACCAAAGGTATGGGATTTGATTTTACCATAGAAAAAAATTTCTTATAACAATTCTGTCAACAGAAGCACTGGTAAATCACCATTCCAGATCATATATTGGAGTAGTCTAAGGAATGCTTCTGAACCGAGAAAGATGGATAAAGGAGAGAAGAGTAGTGCTGAGGCTAAAGATTTTGCTGAGCACCTGAATAATTTGCATGATGAGGTGAAGAAGCATATCAATAAAATGAACTCTCAGTATAAGGCTAAGGCAGATCAGAAAAGGAGGTATAAGGAGTTCCAGTTAGGAGATGACATCATGGTTCATTTGTGAAAGGAAAGGTTTCTAGTTGGTACATACAACAAGTTAAAGATGAAGAAGTTTGGACCATGCAAGATCCTGAAGAAGCATGATTTAGGAAATGCATATGAGGTAGAGTTTCCTGATGGAATTCATATTTCACCTATGTTTAACATCTCAGATTTAACAGAATATCATGAGGGAGGAATTGATGAAGAAATAATAAAGGCACAATGGAACATTCCAACACCTACTTCAAAAAAGGAGGACATAGAAGACATTTTGGATAGCCATGTGGGAAGAAGCACAAGAAACAAGCAATATGCAGAGTACTTGGTGAAATGGAGAGGAAGGCCTGTTGAAGATTCATCATGGTTATCTGAGTTTGAGGATAATCGTCTTGGTTTCCCTCTAACTCCTGAGAAGTGATAGGGTCACTTTTCAAATTACCCTAGGTGTCTAATGTAGGAGCCTCAAGGGTGTAAGAGCAATCTTGCATCACCCAGAAAAAAATGTTGTTTCTTTTCAATAAGGGATAAATTTGGTAGGGTTACTATTTTTGTAAGTTTGCATTTATGCACAGTTGGACACAAAATGGTAATGGTGAAGAAATCACATCAAAACCATTTGTCATTTGAGAGATTAAAATCTTAATTTTTGAAAATCCTAGTAAAATCTTTAGGGTCAATTTTGAGGCACTTAGAGGCTCCGGATGGGCCCGAAAACTGGTGGAAAATAAAAGTGGATGGCCTTTAGGCCCTACTTTCTAACACAAGATTTCTCGAGCCCTTTCTGAAAAGGTATTATAATAGAAAATCTGATGGTCTAATCAAAGGTTACGACCCCACGAAGTTGTAATACCAAAATTAATAAAATTTCAAAATATCTTCCTGAGGAAGTTACACTTTCTAGAAGATTCTAGGGCAGTTACACTTTCTAGAAGATTCTAGGGAAATTAAACTTTCTAGAAGATTCTAGGGTGGCTACACCTTCCAAATAAAGGATGTAAAAGGGGACTACAGAGTGGGGAAGAGCAGAGTAGATGGTGGCTCCGATTTGCAAACTTGCAGATTTATGTAATCAGAAAGCCCATGTGATGGCAAATATAATGTTGTAATTTCATTTTCATTTCAGTGATAATAGAAAATATTTTCTTTCCTTCTTGCATTTTGTTTGTGCCATTATCTATTTTTTTTGTGAGTTTTAGATTGTAAGGGGAGTACCCTTCATCAAACCCTCAACCCTTAAACCCTTAAAAACTCAACCCTAAACCCTAAACCCTTAAACCCTCTACCCTCTACCCTCAATCCTCTACCCTCTACCCTCAACCATAATCCCTCAACCCTTAAACCCTTAAACCCACTTAGTAAACTCTCTACCCTAATCCCTCAACCCTCTTAACCCTTAATCCCTCAACCCTTAAACCCTATTCCCTCAACCCCTATACCCTCTACCCTATATGTTGGAACCTCAAACCTAATCCCCCAACCCTTAAACCCTTAAACCCACTTAGTAAACTCTCTACCCTAATCCCTCAACCCTCTTGACCCTTAATCCCTCAACCCTTAAACCCTATTCCCTCAACCCCTATACCCTCTACCTTATATGTTGGACCCTCAACCCTAATCCCCCAACCCTATACCATCAATCCTCAACCCTCAACCTTAAACCCTCAACCCTTAAACCCTCTACCCTATACCATCTACCCTATAAAACCTTAAAAACTGAACCCTAAACCCTAAACCCTTAACCCTTAAACCCTCTACCCTCAATCCTCTACCCTCTACCCTCAACCCTAATCCATCAACCCTTAAACCCTTAAACCCACTTATTAAACTCTCTACCCTAATCCCTCAACCCTCTTGACCCTTAATCCATCAACCCTTAAACCCTAATCCCTCAAACCTTATACCATCTACCCTATGCATTGGACCCTCAACCCTAATCCCCCAACCCTATAACCTCAATCCTCTACCCTCAACCTTAAACCCTCAAACCTCAACCCTTAAACCCTCTACCCTATACATTAAACACCCAACCCTCAATTCTCAACCCTCAACCCTTAATCCCCCAATCCTCAACCCTCAACCCCGATAGCCTCTACCCTATACATTAGACTCTTAACCCCAATCCTTCAACCATATGTACCCTCAACCCTAATCCCTCAACCCAATACCCTAATCCCTCAACCCTACAAGTTGTCAACCCTATACCCTCTATTCTCAACCCTCTACCCTATACATTGGATCCTCAACCTCATATATCTATTTCCCTCCCTCCTCTTCTCTCCTTCTCTCTATCCATCCATCCATCCCTCTCTACCTAATCCCTCAACCCTAAACCCTAAACCCTTCAACCCTCTACCCTCAACCCTCAACCCTTAAACCCTAATCCCTCAACCCATATACCCTCTACCCTATACATTGGACTCTCAACCCTAATCCCTCAAACCTATATCCTATACCCTGAATCCTCAACTCTCCCCTTAAAACCCTAACCCTAAACCCTCAACCCTTAAACCCTCTACCCTCTACCCTCTACCCTATACATTAACCCTCAAACCTCAATTATCAACCCTCAACCCTTAATCCCTCAACCCTCAATCCTTAAACCCTAAACCCTCAACCCTTATACCATCCACTCTTTACATTAGAACCTCAACCTAATCCTTCAACCATATACCCTCAAACCTATACCCTAAACCCTAAACCCTCAACCCTAAACCCTTAACCCTAAACCCTTAAACCTTCTACTCTATACCCCCAACCCAATACTCTCTACCATCGACCCTAATCCCTCAGCCCTCAACCCTTAAACCCTAATACCCTAGAAACCATCAAACCTATAGGTCCTCCACCCTAATCCCTCAACCCTATACCCTCAACCCCTATCGATTTCTCTCTATCTATACATCTCACCTCTCCCTCCCTCCCTCTCTCCTACCCTCTCTAATTGTCTCTATCTACCCTCTCCCTCTTTCTATGTACCTCTTGTTCAATCAATCCCTACCACCCTCTCTCGCTCCCTCCCTCTATCTATCTCTCTCTATCTCCCTCCCACTCCCTCCCACTCCCTCTCTCTCATGTCTCTCCCTCCCACCCCCCCTCTCTCTTAGGTCTATCCCTCTGGAAACCTACCTCCCCCCTCTCTCTATCTATCCCTCCCACCCTACCTAGATAAGTCCCTCTCACTCCACCCCCATCTTTCTCTCCCTCTATCAGGTCACTCCCTCCCAAAACCTCTCACTCACACTCCCTCTCTCTCCCTCTCCCTCCCTCTCCCACTCCCTCTCACTACCTATCTCTCAAGCCTCTCCCTCTCACCCCCCCTCACACTCTCAAGCATCTCCCTTTGGAACCCTACCTATATAAATCTCTTTTTCTCTCCGTCTCTCTCTCTCTCTCCCCCCCTCTCTCTCCCTCTCTCTCAATTCTCTCTCTCCCACCCCCCTCTCTCTCCCCCTCCCTTTATCCCTCCCACCCTACCTAGCTAAGTACCTCTCACTCCAACCCCTTCTCTCCCACTCCCTCTCTCTTAAATTCTCACTTCCACCCCCCCTCTCTCTCTCTCTCTCTCCCTCTCCCACCCTACCTAGACAACTCTAGATCTCTCTCTCTCTCTTAAAATTCTCCCTCCCTCTAAATACATACATAAATACATACATACAAGCATACATGTAGATGCATAGATACAATCTTACATACAAATAGGCATATATACAATATACATGCATTGATACCTACAAGCATACATACATACATACATACATACATACATACATACATACATACATACATACATACATACATACATACATGACATAGAAGCATACATGTACATACAAACATACAAATATATAAACATACATTCAATAAAGTAGCATTTAACATAAAGCAAGACATAACGTGAGCGCGTTATACCATGCTCGTGTTATGTCTTGCTAGACATGCTCCCCACAAACGAAAAAAACCATGTCAAAATTGAGATATAACACGAGCGTGTTATAATGTGCTTGTGTTATAACACACATGTGTTATATCTTGCTTTGGGAATCCCCAAGCCTTGGGATTGATATTTTCCTTGGAATACTAACCCAAAGGCTTGGAGGGAATTCCCAACGACTAGAGATGTGTTTTTGAAAATTCTACAATATTTCACATAATCGGGTTCGTGCTCACTATCAAGATTGCACGTGGTTCAATATCAAACAAATCAAACATCTAGGTAATGTTAGGTTCTCTCTTAGCTATCCAATGATGTAATTTTTTTCACTTTCTGACAATGTTAAGCCTTTCGTTCATAATTTCTTTTGTTTGTATCTCTTTTTTGGCAAAAAGCAGTGTTTGATGTTTTTTTCGTTATAAATTAACCGTTCATCAAAATTTCAAATAAATTACATTTTTAGAAACTAGACTCCATTCTACAATTTTTTAAAAAAAAATTCAATTAGTTTCCAAACTTTGTAGGGGTAGCACGGCCAAAATTCTATTTCTTAGGAAGTTTCCATTTTGAAAATTAGTAAAAAATCAAATATTCATTAAAAAATTATTAGAAAAATCACGCATCAACTACATACTATTAGCTAACTTCTAACCGTAGTGATTTTAAAAATACTAAAAAAAAGTTCACCATGCTAGGGTCATACAAGAGTTTTTATGTTATGTTTTTCTGACAAAAACAACACCAATTTGTGTACGTCCCTCATTTGAACCCCTTAATCTCAACCATTTTCAAAATAAATTAGTAGTTTAGAAAGTAGACTTGGAGCACTTCGATCGTTATTTTTGTTCCATCTCAAAATTTTGAGTGTAACTATCCTCAATTTCACATCCAAGGTCAGTATTTCCTGATTTCAGAAAAAAAAAGTGGCCACTTAAGTCCCCTTTTTGGGAACCATCTTGGTGCACTTACCCTTATATTACTAGTTTCTTTTGAATGTATCATGTTATGGTCTTTATAAATTCTTTCAAATATAACTTCCCAAACTACCAACCCATTGAAATACAACTAATTATTTTAACAACAATAGTAAAGTAAAATCACTAAAGTGACTTTCTTACTATATGTTTAAAACCTTAATATTTGAGCCAAAAAAATCTTAAAACTTAATTTTTATACTTTACAATATTTATAATGAGTGACATTATGCCACAACATATACATTTTTAGAAACAAGGTAAATTATATTTTAAACATAGATCATTAAGATTGATACTTAAGACATGCATTTTTTGAAATTGTTCCCTATTTTATTTATTATTAATTATTAATTTGGATTATTAATAATTTAGAGTAATATCATGTCATAATGCGTAATTTTATGGGGTTTAGGTAAATTCATCACCAACAATTCACCACTAGCAAATCATCACCGTGACATATTCATCGCATATACAATTCACCTCCAAAAATTCATCACCATGGTATATTCACCATGTATACCTTTTTTATGTGTTCAACAAAATCTCTGTACTTTTTATTTTTTGGCTGCTCTTGGCCACTTAAATATTGAAAAATGTATATGTGGTGAATATACCATAGTGATGGATTGTTGGAGGGGAATTGTATATGCAATGAATATGTCATGGTGATGAATTGTTGGCGGTGAATTGCTGGTGGTGAATTGTTAGGTGATGAATTTTCCTAGAGCCAATTTTATGTATATATTTATTTTTTTGTTGGAACAAGGATTTCAATATAGAGGGAACATATTTTACTTTTTAATCACATTTAAAAAAAAATTAATGTATGTTGAATAGAAACCTCCATGTTTGTTAAAATATTTATGTTTACTAGAAAATAGCTATAATAATTATATTTAATATATTACAAATTATACTTTTTGAAAAACTTAATTTGGGGGCTATGATCCTACAAAATTTCATATCATGATGACACCATTTGGTGGTCCAAACCTTACTTCAAAGTAGAAAGTTCTTCCAAAAACTAAGCAAATAGAAGGAGGAGGGTAGCATAAGGACCTTCATTCAAAGGTCCATCATTTGGAAGTCCTTTTTATAGGGATTTTAAATGTGCAACAATTAGAAATAGAGTCTCCATAAATTTCTCAAAGGCTTGGTGAATCCCTACATCAATGTTGTAGAGAGTCTCCATAAATTTCTCTAGAAGGATTTGGGAAGCACAGTGCAGGGTTATGCCCATTTGTCTATCATTCATTCGACCCATAGACTTTGTATATCTTCATGTGCATCCAATGCTTAAGAATATTCATAAACATTGATATACTCATTTCTTTTATAGTATTGGAATTTGAAGCTCTATTGGCTCTATATTTTTCTTTACTTTTTCCATCTTTCTAGAGATGGAAAACTATGCCTTGCAATTTTTTTCTTTGAATTCAGTTTCTTTGCATTCTATATATCTTATGTGCTATTGATTCATGTTGTATATGCAATTAGATTTGTGTCACTTAGTTAAAAGTAGATAAGTTACATTCATGTTTTATTAAAGCTATAGATGGATGCTGGTTAAACTATAGTCATTTGTCATTTTGTACATCTCACATATGACAATTGACACTTTGGTAGCATTATCAAACATAAGTTTTGATATTTCCATTAGGCACGAGACCAATTGGAAAACAATGGAAAACATCAAGGTTCAGTTGGAAGATGTTTACTAGTGTAATGTGATCAATTAATTTTCTTTGTTTGCATGATTTGGAAGAGTTGCATAGAGTATTGCATTCTATTTTTGCTGCCAGTAATCTAGGGACTTGTCAATTTTTTTTGAATGAACAGAAAAACACAGGTTTGTTACTCTATTTCCCAATCAGCTGGGAATACACAATCAAAATGCAGAAGCACAAGGAGACATGCAACTTTCTTTGTATTCAAGAAGCTGGAAATGACAATACATAATAGACTAAGCATAAAAATTTAGAAAATAAACTCTAAACTATAGACTACTAGCTGCTAGGAGCTTTCATGAGCTACTCACATAGACAAAAAAACTTCAGGAGCTACTAGGAGCTCACTTTTAGGAGCTGCACAAAGCTCTTTCAAGAGAAATCACTGCTCACATACAAAACAAACACAACTATTGTTGTTCAAAAACTTCTCTAAATCACACAGAGAACAAAAAATAAATCATTCCTCTTTAGACTGCTGCCGCTCAAGAACTCTTCTTCCAACTGGAAGAACTAACTACCTTCAATTATTTTTGTCTCTTCAACATTCCCTCTCAAAAATTCAAAATTACCTACCACCATAAATTGGGAATTCAAAATTTCCTACCATATTTAATTTTGGAGTTGTCAGGAGTTGCAGGGATGAAGATCCCAAAAAATTATCGTCGAAGATGGGGGCTCCTGACGGGTAGGTGAGACAACTAGGGGTTTGACGTGAGAGCAAGAGGCTTCAAGAGCAATAAATTTTCCAACACCCCCCTTGGTCTTGAGCCAATGAAATAGGATCAATCATGATCCAAATCAACAACGCCCAATTTACTCTTTAGGCACTCGAAATTGTCCCTGCTTAAAGGCTTGGTGAATATGTCTACTAGCTGCTGCTCAGACCTGCAAAATTCCATTTTAATTTCACCATTTTCAACTAACTCTCTAATAAAATGATACCTGATTTCAATGTGCTTGTTTCTTCCATGAAACACATGATTTTTCATCAAGGCTATCAATGAAACATTGTCACAAAAGATTATTGTTCCATCCTCTTGTTCTTCTCTCAAATCCGCCAAGATTCTTCTCAACCAAATAACTTGACATGCTGCTACATTTGCTGCTATATATTCAGCCTCAGCTGTTGATATGAAAACTATGGGTTGCTTCTTGGAAGCCCATGAAATAGCTCCCGTACCCAAATGGAACACATAGCCCAATGTGCTCTTCCTATCATCCAAACATCCTTCCCAATCACTACCTATGTATCCAACCAGCCAAAAATCATTTGCTATTGTATAAAAAATGCCATATCCTTTGGTGCCTTTCACATACCTCAGGATCCTTTTCCCTGCTTACCAATGGGTGTCTCTTGGAGTCTCCATAAATATGGAAATAAGACTCACTCCATGCATTATATCAAGCCTAGTTGCAGTCAAATACATCAAACTTCCAACCAAACTTTTAAACATGGTCAGATCCACATTGCTATTGCAATATTCCTTGCTCAACTTTAGACCTACCGTTGTTGGTGTTGGGGTAGGCTTGCTTTCAAGCATCCTAAATCTCTTCAATATTTCATTTGCATATTTTTCTTGAGAGATAAATATACCATCATGCATTTGTTCTACTTCTATGCCTAGAAAATATCTCAAGAGACCTAAATCTATCATTTCAAACTCTCTTTTCATGGCCTCTTTAAAATCAGCAATGAGGAAATCATCATCCCCAGTGAAAAATAAATCATCTACATACAAGAAAACAATCAAAATCTTACCATTTGTTGCCTTGATGTAAAGAGTGGGCTCACCATCGCTTTTGCTAAAGCCATTGCTCATCAAATATGAGTCAATCTTGTTGTACCATGCCTGTGGAGCTTGCTTCAGCCCATAAAGAGCTTTCGTCAGCCTATACACCTTGTGTTCTTGACCCATAACTTCATATCCAAATGGCTACTCCACATAAACTTCCTCTTTCAACACTCCATTTAGGAAGTCTAACTTCACGTCCATTTGAAACACCTTCCATTTGTGTTGGGCTGCAATTGCTATGGATGCCCACACAGTTTCCATGGAAATTTTTTCATTATAATCTCTTGCAAACTGCTATTTGTACCCCTTGACAACTAATCTTTCCTTATTCCTCTCTATTCTTCCATCAACATTGCACTTGGTCTTGTAGACCCATTTCACCCCAATAACTTTCTTGTTGGGAGGAAAATCAGTTAACTCCCATTTGTTGTTCCTCTCTATTGCATATATCTCCTCATCCATGGCCTCACACCATTTCTCCTCTTTCACAACATCCTCAAAATAAATCGAATCATTATGAGAAAATAATGCAAAATTCACACACTCATCAAATTCTTCATCATACCTTTCATTTTGGTAGATATCTCTTAGACTCTTGGTCTTCTTTGGCATTAGGGAGATGAGAGTGGGGTTTGAACTTTCACTACTATTGCTGCTCTACTGAACAGGCTGGTTCAGGAGCTGTTGGGAGCTCTCAGGAGCCATTCAGAGCTGTTGGGAGCCAATCTTCTGGTTGTCTCTGGCTACTTTCCTTTTTGTTTACTCACTTCAGGAGCTTTCAAGAGCTATCAAGAGCTCTCTATGACCAAATCTCTAGTTGTCTGTGACTATCTTCTTGACTGTCTACTTGCGTTAGGGCCCGTCAGAAGCCTTCGGGAGCTGTCAGGACCTCTTGTGGAGCTTTTAGGAGCAACTGTAGGCTCATTTTGCTAAACTTTTTGTTCTCTTCCTTCTTCTTTAGGAGTTGTCAGGAGCGGTTTTAAGGTATTAAAAACTATCACTCTATCCCATGACTCATCCTTTAAGAACTCCACGTCCCTGCTAATGATAATTTTCTTGGTGATTGGATTATATAGCCTGTAGGCTTTGGAATCCTCACTGTAGCCCATGAAAATACACTTCTCACCCTTTTCATCCAATTTTTTCCTCTTTTCTTTAGGCACGTGAGCATATGCTACACACCTAAACACTCTTAAGTGCTCAACTGTCCACTTGCATTTTGTCCATCCCTCTTGAGGGATTTTGTCACAGACCGCCTTTGTTGGACTTCTATTTATTAGATATACAGTTGTTGCTACAACCTTTCCCCAATATTCAATTGGGAGTCCCTTTGTTTTCATCATGCTCCTTGCCATCTCCACAATGGTCCTATTCTTTCTCTTAGCCACTCCATTTTGCTGTGGAGTATAATTGGCTGTTAGCTCCTTCTTGATGCCATTTTTCTTGCAAAAATTTACAAACTGATTGGAGGTATAATCTCCTCCTCGATCTGACCTTAGGACCTTGATAAAATGTCCACTCTCTTTTTTTGCTTGGGCCTTAAACAACAAAAACTTATCAAAAGCTTCATATTTATGTTGCAAAAATAGACCCATGTCTTACGGCTGTAATCATCAATGAAAGTCATAAAAAATTGGCTTTTACCAATAGATATAGTTTTCATAGGGCCTACCAAATCTGTGTGCACCAGCTCCAAGGGTGCTCTTTCCCTTGTAGAGTTTCCCGATTGAAAGGGTTGCCTATGTTGCTTGCCCAAAATGCAAGCCTCACACTTAACATTAGGCTCTACTATTCTTGGAAAACTGTCAACCTTTTTTTTCTTGGACAAAAGACTTAAACTAACATAGCCTAAATGTTCATACCTGAGATGCCATAGCTTGGAGGGGTATTGAATGGTGCTCTTGAGGGATACTTGCTATACTTCTGTACATTTTCCATTCATGAGAGGTGCAACAACAGAATGAGATGAGAAACACGTCTCAATCTTCAAGGGAAACATCCGGTTCTTTGTCATTTGAACTGTTGCAAACACTTTGGTCCTCTCATTCTTGTCATAAATAATGCATTGACCCTTCTCCATCAGAACTTTATATCCATTTTGGATCATCTATCCAACACTAATGAGGTTATGCTTTAACTCAAGAGAAAGAAATACATTTTGTATCTCCTTCTTCTCACCTTGCTTGGTGCGGATCATAATAGATCCTCTACCCACAACTGGAACTAATACATTGTTCCCCATTCTTATCTCTGACTTCACATTCTTATCAATGAAAGAAAATAAACTTTCATTACCACTCATGTGGTTATTGCAACCACTGTCCCAATACCGGACTTCGGGGCTGCCTTCTTCACCAACGTTGCACATGATGAAGGATATGGAATGATTTCCTTCAACCACATTCAAATTAGCCACATTTGTAGTTTGTTTTGACTGATCATTGTGCTTTTTCCAACACTCACTTGCATAATGACCAAATTTATGATAGTAGTAACATTCAACATTTCTTTTTTCATTCTTCTGATTCAAACTGTTGTTCTTCTTGCCTTGTCGAGAGCTGGTTTGAGAGATTCTCACTCCCTCTTAGCAGCTTGCTCGTCCTGAGCTATCTCCTCCAGCATTTCCTTGTCCAGAGTTACCACGACCTCTACCTCTTGAGCTCCTTCCACCATTGTTTCTTCTTCCCCTTCCTCTTGCATTTGATTGAGCTTTAAAAGCTTTCTCTTGGGAAGAACTTGCAAACCTATTAAGGTGATGCTCATGGGTTTGCAGAGAACCCATCAGCTCATCAACAAACAATGTTGTGAGATCCTTTGCCTCTTCAATGGCAATCACCACTGCATCAAACTTCGTGGGTAAGCTCCTGAGGATTTTCTACATAATCCTCTTATCATCCATGACTTCTGCATTCACTCTCAATTGGTTTATCAAACCTGAGAGTCTTGTGTGAAAAATTGAGATGGAATCATTGTCCTTCATTTCAAGAGTCTCAAACTCTCTTCAAAGCATCTGGAGCTTCACCAATCTAACCTTGTTAGTCCCTTTATAGTTGGTCTGGAGGATTTCCCAAGCTTCCTTTGCATAATTAGTTGCTGCTATTCTAGGAAAAATGGCCTCTGTCAAGGCTGGTTCTATTAAACTCAATGCCTTAGCATCTTTCCTCCTCAACTCCTTCAATTGGGTCTTATGGTTGTTTGTGAGAACTACATATGTTGCAGAATCAGTTACATCATTGAAACCAATGGTCACAAACTCCCACAAATCATTTGCAACCATTATAGTCTTCATCTTCTTTGCCCAAACATCATAGTTATGTCCATTAAAGGATGGTGGCTGCTGCCAACTCTTCCCTTCATCTCCAGCTATGTCTCCTACATAAAAAAATTAATACCTAGAAAAAAAAATGCCCTAACTCACAAAGAAATGGGGCCTATGGCTCTAATACCATGTCAATTTTTTTTGAATGAACATAAAAACACAGAGTTACTGCTCTGTTTCCTAATCAGCTAGGAATACACAATCAAAATGCAGAAGCACAAGGAGACATGAAACTTTATTTGTATTCAATAAGTTGGAAATGACAATACATAATAGACTAAGCATAAAACTTCAGAAAATAAACTCTAAACTACAAAATACTAGCTGTTGGGAGCTTTCATGAGTTTCTCTCACAGACAGACAAACTTCAGGAGCTACGTAGAGCTCTTTCAAGAGCAATCACTGCTCACATACAAAACAAACACAGTTGCTGTTGTTCAAAAACTTCTCTGAATCACAAAGAGAAAAAAAAAACATTCCTCTTCAAACTGCTGCTACTCAGGAACTCTTCTTCCAACTGGAAGAACTAACTACCTTCAATTCTTTTTGTCTCTTCAACATTCCCTCTCAAAAATTCAAAATTACCTACCACCATAAATTGGGAATTCAAAATTTCCTACCATATTTAATTCTAAAGTTGTAAGAAGCTGCAGGGATGAAGATCCCAAAAAATTGTCTTTGAAGATGGGGGCTCCTGACGGGCAGGTGAGATAACTGGGGGTTTGACATGAGAGAAGGAGGCTTCAGGAGAAATAAATTCTCCAACACTTGTCCCCTAACTCTAGTCATTGGTTCAATTGGTACATGATGTTGAGAATTGTCTGTGCCATGGTTGCAATAAAAGATGGACCTCTAGCTTGCCACTCTTAATAGACCTCTTTGAGTAAAAGATATTTGATTATGTAGACAAAGGTTTCCCTGAAAGCCTTGCAAGTGATCAAATGCAATCTATTTTTGGTTACAAGTTTCTTACAAAGGATGCAAATTGGAATCTTGTTGAACTAGAGGAGTTCAACTTTTATTGGCACTTAATACAAATAGATATTTTTGAATTTTTTTAATGGAATTGAATGTTTTCTATTGTCACATTAAATTTTTTATTTTCTTGAGATAATGTTAGTTTGATGGTAATCATTTGTGTAACGGGTGAATATTTCATTGTAGTCAATATTTTAATGTTGAGTGTATCTTTCAACTATTAGTCTAGTCTTCTATTTATCAATGTTACTATTAGATTTGTACTTAGTTTTATACATTCATTTTATACTAATAACTTTTTAATCAAAAGTTAATTTAATCAAATCCCATGTGTTATTTCTTTCATTTGCTATTATCTCAATATTCATTGTTTGAATCCATATTTCTTTTTTATGAATCTTTTCAAAAGTCAACGACTCTTTGGTTTGAATGATTTGAGTGATCAATACATAGTTCACTTTTGCATGGGACTTTGTTGTTATTTTCTCAAAATTTGTTTCAAATATAAGAGTTTGTGGATGATTTTTTTTTTTCTTTTGATATTTTTGATGTTTTATTCTCAAATTTGAAAATTGACATGATACATCATTAAACACTATTGGAGTAGATTCTTCTTCCTCATCAACTATACCAATCATAATTTGATTTTTTGTTTATTTCTTTTCTTTTAAAGTATTCCACTTTTTCATTAAATATCACAATCTTCTTATCACCAATTTTTTTGATTACTAAATCATACAACCTATATGATTTATTTCTAGATTCATACCCAATGAAAAAATAATTTCTAAATTTTATCATCCAAATTAGCCCTCATTTTTGGTATGTGTATATAATAGAAGCATCCAAACATTCTCAAATGATTAATTGATGACTTAGTTCTAGACCATGTATGTTCAAGAGTCATTTATTAACTAATAAATAGTATGAATCCTATATAATAAATAGACTATTATAGTTACTACTTCTACCCCAAAAAATAATTCAAGTTATTTTCTTTTATAATACTCCCTACTATCTCAATAGTGGGCGCCTTTTTCCTTTCAACAACTCTATTTTGTTTTTCAGAATAAAGTAATGGACTATATTTTGATTCCATGTTTTCTATAAAAATTTAAAAATAAATATGATTCATACTCTCCACCATTATTGGATATCATTAATTTGATGTAATTAACACTTTATTTTTCAATCAACTCTTAAATTTAACAAATTTGTTAAATACTTCTAATTTTGCACCCAAAAAATATACTCAAGTTTTATTTGAAAAATTATTAATGAAATATAGAAAAATCTTTGACTTATTCAAACAAGGTGTCTCTATGGGACCACACAATTCAATATGAATATTTCAAGAGGTTGTTTAACCCTTTTGGATATACCAATTGGAAAACTAACTTTATGTTGTTTTCCAACAATACATTTTTACACATTTTTTTATTCTCAATAAAGGAAATTTTTTGAACCATTTTATTTCATTAAGTAAAATGATACCACTAAGACTAAGGTGTCTATAAATTTGGTGTAATATTTGACTATCATTTAGTTCACTGATTCTCAAGTCAAAATTTCTTTGAAGGAAATCAAGAGGAAAAATTCTATCACTTGTCACATTTGTTATTCCAAAAAATACATTCCTATGTGGTTTGTCTTTGATTATGCATTCATCTTTATCAAAATAACTTGATAAATTTGTTCTAACATTTGATCAACAAACAACAAAATACACTTTGTGTCACCATGCTTAGATATGACTACAATCACACCCTTTTCTTTGATTCCATGAGACTAGTATCTCTTAATACCATTATGCTATTATGTTTTTATCTAAATCAATGAACAAATTCTCATTAGATTTCATATGATAAGTATATTAAAAAATCAATATACTACCAACCATTCTCACTAATATTTATAATAAAATGAGAAATAAACAAACTTTGTTTAAATCTTCAACAGTGTTATGAGTCTAATCTATTTCTTTCAATATTTTGATTCATAATGACCAAACTTTTTTTTGAAAAAATAGGAGTGAAAATTTTGTTAAAAGAGAAGCATACAATTGCAACAGGGGGGGGGGGAATCCCCAAACCGTTAGAGAAATATCAGTGTCAAACCTTAATGATAAATCACATGTATCCAAAATACCACCACACCAACCATCCTCCCAACACCAAAGAGCATACAACCAAACCAACCTCGCACATCTAATCTTTTTTATCTTGATATTGAAACTAAGCTAGCTACTAACTTTTTTCTTGATCTAACTGACCCCAGTTCTAGATAGACCACTCCTCCATATCATCAAATGCCCATTTATTTAGACAATCAACCACTTTGTTCCATTCCATAGGAATATGCACAAAATAAATAGAAACAAAATTTGTGATCAGATTGAGAATCTATTTAGCAATCACACCCAATCTCCATGAAGAATTCTAGAAATAGTATTTGCTTAGCAAAGAAACAAGAATCATAGAGTCCATTTCACAAATCACCTTCTACCAACCCAACTCATAAACTTTCTCCAAAGCCCTAAGGATAGCCCAAGCCTCCATTTGATTATTACAATGCACCCCCATATAAATAGAGAAAAAAAATAAGTGCAACCCTTGCTATCATGACCCCCTCCACCAATACTAATAGCCCCTAGGTTACCCTGAGCAAACCCATCAACTCCCCATAATATTCTTTGTAAGAAGTAAACCAATCCTTGTGAAGATTCACGTGGTAGGAGCAACCTAAATCAATAAGCCAAGCATCATTAATAATCTAGAGTTAGCTGAAATAAACAAAGCATCAAAATGATCATTGGAGTACTTTTCCATGGAAGAATAAACTTTATTTTTCTTGTTCTTACACTCCTTCACATGCTTTGTTTTTCCATAATTTGAACACTTTACTCTACTCTTTTTGAGGGTCTTAGAACATCCTTTAGACTCATCCCTCTTTTTATCCCCTTTAGGCCCTTTCTCTTTGGACCTTCACTAATGCAAGGCATCTTGGGATCCAAAATTCATAGAATTTCTCCTCATCTCCTTTGAAAGAAGTATGAAAATCATGTTGTCCATCTTTGGCTCTACATTATCACTACTTATGGCAACAATTAGATTTTCCCAAGATTAAGGGAAAAAATAAAGAAACAAGATACATTTATCTTCATCTTCTATTTTAACATCTATTGATGCAAGATGACTTATAATTAGATTAAAATCATTTAAATGCTCTACAATAGAATCATCATCTTTCATTTTGAATTAATTTAATCATCTTTTGAGATATGAGTTGTTAGAAAAAAAATTAGTTTGATAAATATCATCTATCGTCTTCCACAACATGGATGCCTAGTGTCTTTTGTAGAGACATTCAAAATGAAAAAATCTATGAAACAAAACTGTATGGTTCTTCATGCATTCTTATCTAATTTTTTCCAATCTTCATCAAACATTACAATTGGTTTGCTCTCTTGTGAAACTAGCAACTGTGTGATCAATTTTAAGTGTGCAATAAATGTAGATAAAAAACAAATAAAAAACACCAATAAGAATTTATATTAAAGAAAACTAATCAAAAAGTAAAGAAAACTCTTAAGAGAACAACTCCTTCGAAAGCATCTTATTGTGCTCTATCTCCAAGGATTCGTTGCAAGTACTGGCCCTCAGTTGGTGTAAGCAACAACTTGTTAGAATGACAACTTCAGAGAACGAGCTTATGCAAAATACATGTTTATTTGCTAAATGATTTAAGCTATGATGTGAAAACTAAGATGCTATGAACTTGAAATAAAAATGCCTGAAAAGATTGCTAAATGCTGATTAGAATGCAACTATAGTAATAGCACTGAATTCACAAAATCTAGGATCATTTTCAACTCACAAAGAGGTTGTATTTATAGGTTTTTGGAGGCAAGAATCTAGTTGGCAAAGATCAACGGTCGAAAATAAGCCTGTCAAGATGAATGGTGAGAGATTTTGGAAGTTGAGAAAAAGATGGAAGGTTGAGAGAATAATGGAAGATGTTTCCTTCCCACAAAACCTTTTCCACTCAAAATTGAAGGAAAGTTGCCATTTGAGGAGTTAGTTGATAGTTGAAGATAAATCCCATAATTAAATAAATAAATTTATTTAATTACATGTGACAATGAATTTAGAAGTTTCCATAATTAAATATTTAATATTTAATTATATGTGAGAAGATGATAGAAAAGAGATTAACTAAATATATAAAATACTTAATTAAATATGAAGTGAAGAAAGTTTCTAATTAAATATTTTAGAATATTTAATTAAATGTAGAGTGAGGAAAATTTCTAATTAAATATTTAGAATATTTAATTATATGTAGGGTGAAGAATTAGAAAGTGTTTAATTAAATATTCAGAATATTTAATTAAATGTGAGAAAGGTATGTAGAGGAATATCATTTGAATTTAAAATTCAAACTTATGATAATTAATATAAATAAATTATAAAATCTATTTAATTAATTAAGAAGAATATGGAAGATAGTAATAATTAAATAAACTTATTTATTTAATTAAATTAGAAGAATTAGAAAGTGAACGATATAAATAAATAATTAAATTTATTTATATGTAGAAGACTTTAGAAGATTAATTAAATAATTCATATTTAATTAATTAACAAGCTTGATTAACTGCGACCATTTTTAGATGTATACATTTTTCCCCTCTTTGAAGTGATGTGTTTTATGCATTGCTTCAAAGAAAATATTCCTTCTTTTGAAATTTGTTGCGTTTTATTTTGTTCCTGGTCGGGAAATTTTAATTGATATGCCCCTGATTAAAAAAACCCTGCCTGATATGCCTTTTGATTTGAATCTAATATGTAGTTGATAATGATGATGCCCCCTTAGGAGGTAAATCACTGATGATGAGAAAAATGTTGAGTTGATGATGAAATTCAGATAATGAGAGGGATGCAGTGATTTAGCTCCTGATAATTGATTAAAAGATGCCCCAGTCAAACTACAAGCCAAGATGGATTGATGATGATGATGATAGTGTTGTTGATGAGGGAAGGATACATCCCAATAATGATGATGATGAGAGTGTTGTTGATAAGGGAAGGATACATCTCGAAACAACACAAGGATAGGGAAGGATACATCTCGATGATGATGATGATGATGATGATGATGATGAGAGTGTTGTTGATGAGGGAAGGATACATCCCGAAACAACATAAGGATAGGGAAGGATACACCCTGATGATGATGATGATGATCAAGGCTTGCAGTAAATCTAGGAACAAGATCAAAGGTATGGTTAAATGATTTGTGCTAGATTGAATGGATTGATTAGATGAGATTGGAAGAAAGGATTGGATGAATTGATTGAGAAGAAATGATTGGATGGATTGATTGAGATAATGCAAACGAGATGTGATGAATATGATAATGCTCCTGCACAAACTAATATGGATGCAATCTATATTAACCATGCAGATTTTAACTATGCAAAATGAACCACAAACCGTTGTCATTCTGTGAGCCAACTTTATTCTTACTTATCATCATTGAGCCTTTTGATATGTTGAAAGTTAGTAAAAGCATCAATGGTATAATGTAGACCATGATGACCTGAGTACAACTTCCATACAACTTTCGTTGAGATTTGATAGTGCAAGATAGCACAAGCATCTAGGTATAATGAGACCGAGATGATGTGAGCATCTCTTTCGTAAACAAGCAAGAAATAATCATTTTCCTATGCAAATTGGAAATGTCATCAATAATACTTTGTGGAGTATGTCCCGTGACAATTTGCACAGTAATACTGATTAACTCACAAAGAGCAGACAAAGAAAATATCATTCTCCTTACTAGCCCCTTTAGTTCTAGACATCATTGAGGTACTCCAGAGAAATGATAACAACAATCAAGATAAAACAATTGAACATAAGTGTTAAAGTGACCAAACCATGATTCATAAGAGATCATCCAATGAGAGTTGATTTGTTTTTTTTTTTTGATGTTGATTTGGATGGTCAGTTGTTTGATTGATTAGGATTGATGTTCAGCTTGATGTTTAGGATGATTGATGTTTTCACTAGGTTGTCTTGTTGTTGCTTGTCCGTTGATTTAAGCTCAAAACAAGTTGCCCCCAGTGTGTTTAAGATTTTTCCCCCAGTCTAGGATGAGACATGACCATTTTATTGATGAAAGCATATGATTTATTGAATTTGTTTTTGGATTTTGGAAATATTTTGATTTTTTTGGTTTTTGATGTTTTCTAATTTTTTTTTGGATTTTGATGTTGTTTTGATTTTTTTGGATTTTGATGTTGTTTTGATTTTTTTGTATTTTGATGTTGTTTTGATTTTTTTGGATTTTGATGTTGTTTTGATTTTTTTGGATTGTGATGTTGTTTTGATTTTTTTGGATTGTGATGTTGTTTTGATTTTTTTGGATTTTGATGCTGTTTTGATTCTTTTTTGGATTTTGATTTATTTTTATTTTTCAAGGACATTTAAGATGGAATGGGATGACCAATTGAAGAAACAAGATGCCCCATAATATAAGAGAAGATGCATGATGAAGGATATGGTATGAAAGATTTGGATGAAGTGAATAGGATAAGATGCATGATTTTCAAGAAGATCCTTAACCTTGTCAAGATCAAAGGTGAAAATGAGGATAATGATCATGAATGATAAGAGGAAAATGGAAGATAGTATATGGATAGGGAGACGGATATGAAAGATAATATTTGTATGATAGGGGGATGGAGGAAGGGTTTAAGCACCAAGTTTCACGACTAATATCCCTCGAATATGTGCTCTAATAGACCATGGGAATGGGAATTAGACTTATAAATGTTGGCATGATAGTAGAAGCTAAGGCCTTATTCAAAGCTTTGAATTAAAGGAGGAGAATGGGGATTGGATGTTGGATAATGGATAGGAGGTTGGAAGGCTTGGTGATGGATAGATGGAAAGGATGCAAAGATTAACATTGGCACATACCTTGAAGGGTGATGGAGTGATGGAGGAAAACTGGATTTGGAAGGAGATATGTTTTTAGATGGGAAATGGGGAGAAGCTTTCGAATTAGAAAATTTGGATGCCAATTTTGATTTTATTGCTTCTATGTGACTTTTAGGAATCCACATGACTTTTGCTTTTGATAAATTTGCTTTATGGGTCTTTGTGGCCTTTGAGATTTTTCTCTTTGATTTATGGACCTTTGTGGTCTTTGAAATTTTTCTTTTGAATTGATGGGCCTTTGTGGCCTTTTGAATTTTTCTTTTGCTTTGATGGGCCTTTGTGGCCTTTTGACTTTTTCTTTTGATTTTTGGATCAAATTTTCTTTTATTTTTGCATGACTCTTCGAGGAGACATGTTGATCCTTTGATACATGTGGATTTTTATATTGAATATTTTGACATTTGGAACCCAAATTGCTTCCAAAAGAAATGGGACTAGTGTATTGAGATGACCGATATGGAGGTATGATGGATGAGTTAATGTAGGAAGAATTTTGAAAGTGGATCAAGGATGTATGCCTTTGTTGTTCTTGGATAATAGGAGATGGAGAAATGTGGGACCCTAATATGGATGAAAGGGTTGATGAGCTAGGGTTGGGATGATAAGGACCAAGGATAGATGGAAGGTTTGATGAACTAGGATAAGGACCTAGGATAGATGGAGTGTTTGATGGACTAGGATAAGGACCTAGGATGGATGGAGAGTTTGATGGACTAGAATACCTAGGTTGAGCATGAGGTGTATAACCAGGGCCATGAGAATATGGATACATGCTTAGACAAAAAGGGGTTCTAGGATACCTTGCTCATGAAGGACTAAGCCTTTGCCTTTGTAATTCATAATTTCGCACATTTGTTTACCCATGTGATATGCATTGTTTGTGAAACAAGATGCGAGTCCAATTTTGAGTAGGATATGTTATGGATGAAAGGATAGGTGTTGGAAGTAAAGTGGAGTGGATAAAGGTGGAGGATCCCAATTTATAGTTGTGGGGTTCATGGATAGCTTGAAGAGGTGTGAGAGGCTCTTGACATGAGGATGATGGGATACTCTGATCTTGACTAGGAAAAGAATCATTAGATGAAGGAGATGGAGTAGCTTGATCATCAGATGGAAGGGAATATTTGGATAGGATGGAAGAATTGTTTTGCTCCTGGGATGCGATGGACTCATAAGATAGTATGGATTCATTGAATGGGGTGGACGGAAAACTTGGAAGAACATTTTGTTCTTGAGATGGAAGAGGATTATCATGGGTGAATAATGAAAGGAGGGTATCATCATATGGTTCTTGAGAGGTGGGATCTTGATCAAAGATAGGAAGGGTTTTTAGAATTTTGGTATCATGGGATGGAGTGGAAAGAATGTTTTGATTGAGATGTGTAGATTGAAATGAATCATTGGATGTAGAGGATATTATAGAAGAAGGTGATTGAATGGAATTGTTATCTTGGGTGAAAGAATCGTGAGGTTCATTTTGAATTATGGGGGATGAAGATAAATGCATGATATGATAGGATTGGTCAATATTATTTGATGGCTTAGATTTGGGCTTCTCATTTAACCTTTGCAAAAATTCAAAAATATTGAATTTGGATGATGTTGTTTTTAGAGGAGAAGAGGTTATATTCATATTTCGGTAAAAGGAATTCTTAGTTGTGCCCCCTTCTATTTCCTTGATTTGCCTTTGGAGTGCTCTTATTTTTTGGGTAAGAATAGTAAGATCACTAAGGGAGTTTCATTCTTTTTAGGATCTTCCTTAATTTTCTCCATATCATAGTCAGAGGGAAATTTGGCACCTTGGTTTGCCAATAAAAGAAAGTATCCTTCTTTATTTCACTCTAAGATCTTGTCCAAAATTATGTGAAGCTATGGATCCTGTTCAGCTTCTTGAATCATTCCATCGGTTATTTCATCATTTGAACTATTCCCAGTATGAAACCTATGAAAATGATTTTCTTCCCTATCACCCATGTTGTAAAATGGATCTCTTCTTTCGTATTCTTCTTTGTGTTTTTGGGCCCTTGTGACAACAGGCATATACTTATACCCAATTTTTACTAACTTTGATCACAAATGGGAGATTGCAATTTGTTACATACCTTAATCAGAATCGAATGATGGATTCTATTGATATGACTAAGGAATTTCTAATTTTTAGTTTGTGATTCGTTGGATTGAAGGATGATGATCCTGTTATGGGAATTAAACTAGAAATCGGAAATGGATGTGATGATGCACTTTGCGATTTTTTTGATCTTAGTTTGAGAAAATAAGGAATTTGCAAAAGCCTAATGTTTCCAAGTTTTACTCTATTGTTGATTTCCAATCTCTAAGCATAAATGTCACAGTTTGATTTGTCAATTTCTTGTGTTTTCTAGATGATCTTATCTGAATTAATGTTTTGAAAAAAAAAGCATGCAAATAGGAAGACAATTGTTCTTAATGTTATAGAATCTAAACAATGAGTGTATGTTCAAAAATGTTTTCACAGGTTTTTACACATAACAAACAATTCAAGCAGACTCACTCTTAGTGCTCAAGTAGGTCATCCTAATAATTAACAACCCACATCTTAAAACTGTGTCGACTCACACAGCCGTGTCAGCCTCGAAGGGGTGCTCGTGTTTTTGTCTTTTCCAGGCGTGTACTCAGAGTGACGAAAGTGGATACCAGATCCCCTAACCAAATGGTCCTTGGCAGTTATATGGTGAGTGTCTTGGGGGCAGATTCTTCCCCCCCCTTGCACTATGATTATTAGGATGTTCAGAAACTGACAAGGTTGGCTACTACACTAGGTTCTTAGTAAGGGTTTCCATTTGGTGTGGCAATAATAAAATCCCTCATGAGACCTCCCAACCTTTAGAACAAACGCTTTAGGGATGGTTATCTTGCACACTACTGGAAAAAGTGGGTTTCCCTAGATTTGCTTTAAATTTTATAGTGGGGTGGAATAACTTGGCTTTGGTTTGAACCCAATTGGGTCGTTCCTCTTGGGTGAGTACTTTTTCCCACAAGATTAGGCCCTCTGAAGGATGTAATAAAGCATTAAAATTGCAGAAATTGAAAAGGAAAGTCTGGTATTCTGATCAGCCAGTTAAGGGGAGAGCATAGACCTATTGCCACAGACAAAGTAGACAGTGTTCTTTTTAGAGCCCAAAATACAATGATTTAATCTATGTGAAGATGTTGCTTCACAACAAGCATGGGATTCATTTTAAATTCCATGTCTATCCTAGGATTGGTTCATTTTAAATTGTTGTGTCTATCCTAGGGTTGCTTCTTTCTAAGCCAGTTTAGGTCCTGTCTGCGAAAGGCGTCAGACTTAGAACCTTGTTTAGTTACAACCTGCATGCGCTAAAAGATCATACATATGCACTAAAACACCCAGTCAATGCACTAAAACAAAAATTAGAAGCGATGTAGAAAACCTTAAATGCGCTAAAATAAATCCTAAATGCGCTAATCTAAGAATGCAAATTTTTTTTTTAGACAATTTTAAATGAAGTGAGCTAAATGGATGCGCTATTTTGTTCCCTATATGCACTAAAGAAATTGTCGGATATGTTGAAATAGTTCTCGGGTGTGCCAAAAGACCTGCAGAAGTGTTGAAAGAAGCTTTGGATGTGCTAAGGAAACCCACTGATGCACTAAACCGTGAATTTTTCTGGAAAGCCAAACTCCAGAACGTGAAACTTTGTAAAAAAAACCTACAAGTAGATGTTAAAAATGGGGAAAATGCCCCACAGTGGGTGCTAGAAATGTGTTATCGATTTTAAATGTGCAATAAATGTAGATAAAAAACAAATCAAACACACCAATAAGACTTTATATTGAAGCAAATTAATCAAAAAGTAAAGCAAACTCTTAAAACAATAGCTCCTTCGAAAGCGTCTTATTGTGCTCTATCTCTAAGGATTCATTGCAAGTACTGGCCCTCAGTTGGTGTAAGCAACAACTTGTTAGAATGACAACTTCAGAGAACGAGCTTATATGATAAATGCATGTTTATTTGCTAAATGATTTAAGCTATGATGTGAAAACTAAGATGCTATGAACTTGAAATAAAAATGCCTGAAAAGATTGCTAAATGCTGATTAGAATGCAACTATAGTAATAGCACTGAATTCACAAAATCTAGGATCATTTTCAACTCAGAAAGAGGCTGTATTTATAGGTTTTTGGAGGCAAGAATCTAGTTGGCAAAGATCAACAGTCAAAAATAAGCCTGTCAAGATGAACGGTGAGAGATTTTGGAAGTTGAGGAAAAGATGGAAGGTTGAGAGAATAATGGAAGATGTTTCCTTCCCACAAAACCTTTTCCACTCAAAATTGAAGGAAAGTTATCATTTGAGGAGTTAGTTGATAGTTGAAGATAAATCCCATAATTAAATAAATAAATTTATTTAATTACATGTGACAATGAAATATTTAATTATATGTGAGAAGATGATAGAAAAGAGTTTAACTAAATATATAAAATACTTAATTAAATATGAAGTGAAAAAAGTTTCTATTTAAAATTTTTAGAATATTTAATTAAATGTAGAGTGAGGAAAATTTCTAATTAAATATTTAGAATATTTAATTATATGTAGGGTGAAGAATTAGAAAGTGTTTAATTAAATATTCAGAATATTTAATTAATTGTGAGAAAGGTATGTAGAGGAATATCATTTGAATTTAAAATTCAAACTTATGATAATTAATATAAATAAATTATAAAATCTATTTAATTAATTAAGAAGAATATGGAAGATAGTAATAATTAAATAAACTTATTTATTTAATTAAATTAGAAGAATTAGAAAGTGAACGATATAAATAAATAAGTAAATTTATTTATATGTAGAAGACTTTAGAAGATTAATTAAATAATTCATATTTAATTAATTAACAGGCTTGATTAACTATGGCCATTTTTAGATGTATACATTTTTCCCCTCTTTGAAGTGATGTGTTTTATGCATTGCTTCAAAGAAAATATTCCTGCTTTTGAAATTTGTTGCATTTGATTTTGTTCCTGGTCGGAAAATTTTAATTGATATGCCACTGATTAAAAAAAACCTGCCTGATATGCCTTTTGATTTGAATCTGATATGTAGCTGATATTGATGATGCCCCCTAGGGAGGTAAATCATTGATGATGAGAAAAATGTTGAGTTGATGATGAAATTCAGATAATGAGAGGGATGCAGTGATTTAGCTCCCGATAATTGATTAAAAGATGCCCTAGTCAAACTACAATCCAAGATGGATTGATGATGATGATGATAGTGTTGTTGATGAGGGAAGGATACATCCCAACGATGATGATGATGAGAGTGTTGTTGATAAGGGAAGGATACATCTTGAAACAACACAAGGATAGGGAAGGATACATCCCGATGATGATGATGATGATGATGATGAGAGTGTTGTTAATGAGGGAAGGATACATCTTGAAACAACACAAGGATAGGGAAGGATACACCTTGATGATGATGATGATGATCAAGGCTTGCAGTAAATCTAGGAACAAGATCAAAGGTATGATTAAATGATTTGTGCTCGATTGAATGGATTGATTAGATGAGATTGGAAGAAAGGATTGGATGAATTGATTGAGAAGAAATGATTGGATGGATTGATTGAGATAATGCAGATGAGATGTGATGAATATGATAATGCTCCTGCACAAACTAATATGGATGCCATCTATATTAACCATGCAGATTTTAACTATGCAAAATGAACTATAGACCGTTGTCATTTTGTGAGCCAACTTTATGCTTACTTATCATCATTGAGCCTTTTGATATGTTGAAAGTTAGTAAAAGCATCAATGGTATAATGTAGACCATGATGACCTGAGTACAACTTCCATACAACTTTCGTTGAGATTTGATAGTGCAAGATAGCACAAGCATCTAGGTATAATGAGACCGAGATGACGTGAGCATCTCTTGCATAAACAAGCAAGAATTAATCATTTTCCTATGCAAATTCGAAATGTCATCAATAGTACTTTGTAGAGCATGTCTCGTGACAATTTGCAAAGTAATACTGATTAACTCACAAAGAGCAGACAAAGAAAATATCATTCTCCTTCCTAGCCCCTCTAGTTCTAGACATCATCAAGGTACTCCAGAGAAATGATAACAACAATCAACATAAAACAATTGAACATAAGTGTTAAAGTGATCAAACCATGATTCAGAAGAGATCATCCAATGAGAGTTGATTTGTTTTTTTTTTTTTTTGATGTTGATTTGGATGGTCGGTTGTTTGATTGATTGCGATTGATGTTCAACTTGATGTTTAGGATGATTGATGTTTTCACTAGGTTTTCTTGTTGTTGCTTGTTTGTTGATTTAAGCTCAAAACAAGTTGCCCCCAGTGAGTTTAGGATTTTTCCCCCAGTCTAGGATGAGACATGACCATTTTATTGATGAAAGCATACGATTTATTGAATTTGTTTTTGGATTTTGGAAATATTTTAATTGTTTTGGTTTTTGATGTTTTCTAATATTTTTTTTATTTTGATATTGTTTTGATTCTTTTGGATTTTGATGTTGTTTTGATTTTTTTGGATTGTGATGTTGTTTTGATTTTTTTGGCTTTTGATGCTGTTTTGATTCTTTTTTGGATTTTGATTTTTTTTAATTTTTCAAGGACATTTAAGATGGAATGGGATGACCAATTGAAGAAATAAGATGCCCCATAATATAAGAGAAGATGCATGATGAAGGATATGGTATGGAAGATTTGGATGAAGTGAATAGGATAAGATGCATGATTCTCAAGAAGATCCTTAACCTTGTCAAGATCAAAGGTGAAAATGAGGATAATGATCATGAATGATAAGAGGAAAATGGAAGATAGTATATGGATAGGGAGATGGATATGAAAGATAATATTTTCATGATAGGGGGATGGAGGAAGGGTTTAAGCATCAAGTTTCACGACTAATATCCCTTGAATATGTGCTCTAATAGACCATGGGAATGGGAATTAGACTTATAAATGTTGGCATGATAGTAGAAGCTAAGGCCTTATTCAAAGCTTTGAATTAAAGGAGGGGAATGGGGATTGGATGTTGGATAATGGATAGGAGGTTGGAAGGCTTGGTGATGGATAGATGGAAAGGATGCAAAGATTAACATTGGCACATACCTTGAAGGGTGATGGAGTGATGGAGGAAAACTGGATTTGGAAGGTGATATGTTTTTAGATGGGAGATGGGGAGAAGCTTTCAAATTAGCAAATTTGGATGCCAATTTTGATTTTATTGCTTCTATGAAACTTTTAGGAATCCACATGACTTTTGATTTTGATAAATTTGCTTTATGGGTCTTTGTGGCCTTTGAGATTTTTCTCTTTGAATTATGGACCTTTGCGGTCTTTGAATTTTTTCTTTTGAATTGATGGGCCTTTGTGGCCTTTTGACTTTTTCTTTTGATTTTTGGATCAAATTTTCTTTTATTTTTGCATGACTCTTCGAGGAGACATGTTGATCCTTTGATACATGTGGATTTTTATATTGAATATTTTGACATTTGGAACCCAAATTGCTTCCAAAAGCAATGGGAGGAGTGTATTGAGATGACATATATGGAGGTATGATGGATGAGTTAATGTAGGAAGAATTTTGAAAGTGGATCAAGGATGTATGCCTTTGTTGTTCTTGGAGAATAGGAGATGGAGAAATGTGGGACCCTAATATGGATGGAAGGGTTGATGAGCTAGGGTTGGGATGATAAGGACCGAGGATAGATGGAAGGTTTGATGAACTAGGATAAGGACCTAGGATAGATGGAGTGTTTGATGGACTAGGATAAGGACCTAGAATGGATGGAGAGTTTGATGGACTAGGATACCTAGGTTGAGCATGAGGTGTATAACGAAGGCCATGAGAATATGGATACATGCTTAGACAAAAAGGGGTTCTAGGATACCTTGCTCATGAAGGACTAAGCCTTTGCCTTTGTAATTCATAATTTTGCACATTCGTTTACCCATGGGATATGCATTGTTTTTGAAACAAGATGCAAGTCCATTTTGAGTAGGATATGATATGGATGAAAGGATAGGTGTTGGAAGTAAAGTGGAGTGGATAAAGGTGGAGGATCCCAATTTATAGTTGTGGGGTTCATGGATAGCTTGAAGAGGTGTGAGAGGCTCTTGACATGAGGATGATGGGATACTTTGATCTTGACTAGGAAAAGAATCATTAGATGAAGGAGATGGAGTAGCTTGATCATCAGATGGAAGGGAATCTTTGGATAGGGTGGAAGAATTGTTCTGCTCCTGGGATGCGATTGAATCATAAGAGAGTATGGATTCATTGAATGGGGTGGACGGAAAAATTGGAAGAACATTTTGTTCTTGAAATGGAAGAGGATTATCATGGGTGAATAATGAAAGGAGGGGATCATCATATGGTTCTTGAGAGGTGGGATCTTGATCAAAGATAGGAAGGGTTTTTAGAATTTTGGTATCATGGGATGGAGTGGAAAGAATGTTTTGATTGAGATGTGTAGATTGAAATGAATCATTGGATGTAGAGGATATTATAGAAGAAGGTGATTGAATGGAATCGTTATCTTGGGTGAAAGTATCGTGAGGTTCATTTTGAATTATGGGGGATGAAGATAAATGCATGAAATGAAAGGATTGGTCAATATTATTTGATGGCTTAGATTTGGGCTTCTCATTTAACCTTTGCAAAAATTCAAAAATATTGAATTTGGATGATGTTGTTTTTGGAGGAGAAGAGGTTATATTCATATTTCGGTCAAAGGAATTCTTAGTTGTGCCCCCTTGTATTTCCTTGATTTGCCTTTAGAGTGCTCTTATTTGTTGGGTAAGAGTACTAAGATCATTTAAGGGAGTTTCATTCTTTGCAGGATCTTCCTTAATTTTCTCCATATCATAGTCAGAGGGAAATTTGGCACCTTGGTTTTCCAATAAAAGAAAGTAGCCTTCTTTATTTCACTCTAAGATCTTGTCCAAAATTCTGTGAAACTATGGATCTTGTTCAGCTTCTTGAATCATTCCATCGGTTATTTCATCATTTGAACTATTCCCAGTATGAAACCTATGAAAATGATTTTCTTCACTATCACCCATGTTGTAAAATGGATCTCTTCTTTCGTATTCTTCTTTGTGTTTTAGGGACCTTGTGACAACATGCATATACTTATACCCAATTTTTAGTAACTTTGATCACAGATATGAGAGTGCAATTTGTTGGATACCTTAATCAGAATTGAATGATGGATTCTATTTATATGACTAAGGAATTTCTAATTTTTAGTTTGTGATTCCCTAGATTGAAGAATGATGATCCTGTTATGGGAATTAAACTAGAAATCGGAAATGGATGTGATGATGCACTTTACGATTTTTTTGATCTTAGTTTGAGAATATAAGGAATTTGCAAAAGCCTAATGTTTCCAAGTTTTTCTCTATTGTTGATTTCCAATCTCTAAGCATAAATGTCACAGTTTGATTTGTCAATTTCTTGTGTTTTCTAGATGATCTTATCTGAATTAATGTTTTGAAAAAAAAGCATGCAAATAGGAAGACAATTGTTCTTAAAGTTATAGAATCTAAACAATGAGTGTATGTTCAAAAATGTTTTCATAGGTTTTTACACATAACAGACAATTCAGGCAGACTCACTCTTAGTGCTCAAGTAGGTCATCCTAATAATTAACAACCCACATCTTAAAACTGTGTCGACTCACACAGCCGTGTCACCCTCGAAGGGGTGCCCGTGTTTTTTTCTTTTCCAGGCGTGTACTCAAAGTGACAAAAGTGGATACCAGATCCCCTAACCAAATGGTCCTTGGCAGTTATATGGTGAGTGTCTTGGGGGCATATTCTTCCCTCCCCTTGCACTGTGATTATTAGGATGTTCAGAAACTGACACGGTTGGCTACTACACTAGGTTCTTAGTAAGGGTTTCCATTTGGTGTGGCAATAATAAACTCCCTTAAGAGACCTCCCAACCTTTAGAACAAACACTTTGGGGATGGTTATCTTGCACACTTGGAAAAAGTGGGTTTCCCTAGATTTGCTTTAAATTTTATAGTGTTGTGGAATAACTTGGCTTTGGTTTGAACCCAATTGGGTCATTCCTCTTGGGTGAGTACTTTTTCCCACAAGATTAGGCCCTTTGAAGGATGTAATAAAGCATTAAAATTGCAGAAATTGAAAAGGAAAGTCTAGTATTCTGATCAGCCAGTTAAGGGGAGAGCATAGACCTATTGCCACAGACAAAGTAGATAGTGTTCTTTTTAGAGCCCAAAATACAATGATTTAATCTATGTGAAGATGTTTCTTCACAACAAGCATGGGATTCATTTTAAATTCCATGTCTATCCTAGGATTGGTTCATTTTAAATTGTTGTGTCTACCCTAGGGTTGCTTCTTTTTAAGCCAGAAAAGGTCCTGTCTACGGAAGGCATCAGACTTAAAACCTTGTTTAGTTAAAACCTACATGCGCTAAAAGATCATACATATGCACTAAAACACCCAGTCAATGCGCTAAAACAAACATAAGAAGCGATGTAGAAAACCTTAAATGCGCTAAAAGAAATCCTAAATGCGCTAATCTAAGAATGCAATTTTTTTTTTTAGACAATCTTAAATGAAGTGAGCTAAATGGATGCGCTATTTTGTTCCCTATATGCACTAAAGAAATTGTCGGATGTGCTGAAACAGTTCTCAGATGCCCAAAAGACTTGCAGAAGTGTTGAAAGAAGCCCTGGATGCATTAATGAAACCCATGGATGCGCTAAAACACAAATTTTTTTGGAAGCCGAACTCCAAAACGTGAAACTTTGTCAAAAAAACCTACAACTAGATGTTAAAAATGGGGTAAATGCCCCACAATGGGCTCTAGAAATGTGTGATCAATTTTAAATGTGCAATAAATGTAGATAAAAGACAAATCAAACACAACAATAAGACTTTATATTGAAGCAAACTAATAAAAAAGTAAAGCAAACTCTGAAAACAATAGCTCCTTCAAAAGCGTCTTATTGTGCTCTATCTCTAAGGATTCATTGCAAGTACTGGCCCTCAGTTGGTGTAAGTAGCAACTTGTTAGAATGAAAACTTCAAAGAACGAGCTTATATGCAAAATGCATGTCTATTTGCTAAATGATTTAAGCTATGATGTGAAAACTAAGATGTTATGAACTTGAAATAAAAATGCCTAAAAAGATTGCTAAATGCTGATTAGAATGCAACTATAGTAATAGCACTAGATTCACAAAATCTAGGATCATTTTCAACTCACAAAGAGGCTATATTTATAGGTTTTTAGAGGCAAGAATCTAGTTGGAAAAGATCAACAGTCGAAAATAAGCTTGTCAAGATGAACGGTGAGAGATTTTGGAAGTTGAGAAAAAGATGGAAGGTTGAGAGAATAATGGAAGATGTTTCCTTCCCACAAAAATTTTTCCACTCAAAATTGAAGGAAAATTGCCATTTGAGGAGTTAGTTGATAGTTGAAGATAAATCCCATAATTAAATAAATATTTAATTACATGTGACAATGAATTTAGAAGTTTCCATAATTAAATATTTAATATTTAATTATATGTGAGAAGATGATAGAAAAGCATTTAATTAAATATATAAAATACTTAATTAAATATGAAGTGGAGAAAGTTTCTAATTAAATATTTTAGAATATTTAATTAAACATAGAGTGAGGAAAATTTCTAATTAAATATTTAGAATATTTAATTATATGTAGGGTGAAGAATTAGAAAGTGTTTAATTAAATATTCAGAATATTTAATTAAATGTGAAAAAGGTATCTAGAGGAATATCATTTGAATTTAAAATTCAAACTTATGATAATTAATATAAATAAATTATAAAATCTATTTAATTAATTAAGAGGAATATGGAAGATGGTAATAATTAAATAAACTTATTTATTTAATTAAATTAGAAGAATTAGAAAGTGAACGATATAAATAAATAATTAAATTTATTTATATGTAGATGACTTTAGAAAATTAATGAAATAATTCATATTTAATTAATTAATAGGTTTGATTAACTGTGACCATTTTTAGATGTATACAACAACCATTGATCTCTCTCTTCAAGGAGATCCCCCATCTTTAGTTTCCACATCTTGTAGCTTGTGCAATTGAATTTCTCAATATTTTGGCGAGAGATAGAAGCCATGGTAAACAATCTTGTTCACAAATCTGCAATATACCACAAAACAAAAGATCCCATTGCAGCCCAAAAACCTTCCAACACTTAAGAGAAAGGCATCCCTTTCTCAACAATTTACCATTAGTTCTGATACCAAATGTTAAAAACAAGGTGAAGGAAAGTTACAATATGAACTTATGCAAGTGAATTCAGATATGAAAATTAGATTATCAAATTAGAATTAAACATGTGATTGCAACATACATTACAATATAAAAAAATATCAAACAATATGTGACACCAAATTTATGTGGAGAAACCCTTTTGGGAAAACTCCACACAAGAAAAGAGGGTAAGTATATTATTAATATTCAAGTGAGAGTACACAATAATACACTTCACTAATGATCTCTGATCAACTCAACAACACCCTGTTACGTGCAATAACTCAACATGAAACTACCATCTCATTACTAGACAATTTATAGAAATTGTGGGAGCTAAAAGCATAGATGATCAACCAAAACAAAAGGTACAAAACTACCAACAAAAACCCACACCCCTCTTCATGGAAAACAAAGAGAAATAATAAAATATTAAATAGAATTACAAGACTCCCACATGGGTGCCTAGCCCATAGCCTATCCAACTCCTAACTTTTCAGATGCTTTGATGACCTTTCCACTCCTCGATGGAACACCAACAAACACATTTTCTTCTCCAATCTTGGATGCCCCATCCAAGACCTTCCAAATTCCATTATGGATGCCTTTGAAAGATTCCTTATCCAATTTTGGTGTGTAAACTCTACCGAAATTAAATCCTCTCTTTAAAACATAATTACAACATGCCCAAATTTAATAGTTTTCTCACATTTCCCCTAGAACACATTGCAAGGAACGTTGAGACATACAAATGGAATATGATTACAAGGAACTAATGTCACCTTATCCTAACAATAATAAATATTTCATACTTAGATTATTATTCTTAGGCTCAACTTTCTATACTTTGATTGTTATGTTATCCTACTAAGTTGTTTTTACATTTTCTCTCTCCTTTATTTTTCAACCTTTGTGACACACACAAAATCAAGGGTGCATAGTATTTTTGATCTCACCATTAATTTTTGTATAGATTTCACAAATTGAGAACACACATTTAATCCAACAATTCAATATCTTGAAAAATTGTATTCTTTATGTCACTGGTGTTTTATTTATTTCTATTATGGTATGAATGCACACATCATTTTTCATGCACATCAAAGTTAGGGTAAAATGTAGTGGTGAAAAGTCTATATGCTAGAATACATTTTTACTCTTGTTTTACACCACTTTGTGCACATTTATGTGATCTTAAGAGGGTCCTTCTAGAATTAGCTAATTTTTCCATATGTTTATGTTCTTAAGTGGGCCATTCCAGAATTAACTAATGTGCAAAACACGCTTATGTTCTTAAGGAGGTCATTCCATAATTAACTAATGTGCACAACTCATTTATGTTCTTAAATGGGCCCTAAAAACCATTGAGTTATGTTCCTAGAGTATATATTTTAAGGAGTCATCCCTAGGTTATTTGACAGAGGATCACATCATGCATTAAATGCCTTGAATACAATATTAATATATTGGCATATCTATCTCTATATTTTGCAAGTTCACAATAAAATCCCAATGACATCAACACTTGACACCCAACTCTATAGTCTCTCTTGCACTCTCATTGTAATCTCAACAATGTAGCTTAAGCTAGGTTGAAGGGGGAAGCTAATATGTTTCCACTCCCTAGCTTAGCAAACTCCAAGGTGCTTCTTAGTATCACTCATTTTCCTTACTTCAAATAACAACAAATACATTTATTAGAGATACATGATTTCTAAAGAGGCTACACAAAAACTTCAAGGTCATATTTTGAAGTTTAGGAAAATCCTTAGAAAATTTAAGAATACACATATACTATTTATCCAAATCTTTACATAATTTTAAATTTCATAATACACGTTCATTATAACCTATTTTGAAATCAAATTTTAAAATAAAATATCAACACATGAAATCAACCTTCGTTTCATTAACATCAAAATATGCATTTATTTTAATCATTTTACTTATTTTTATTATTTTGTTGATGTTATCAATCTAAGTTATTTAAGGACTTTTAGGTAACGCCTTCTCTTGTTGGCTTCAATCACAGCCGGTTTGTACAAGGCAAAAGACAGATAACATGTAAACTAAATACGTCATGAGGTGTCGTTTCCATTCGTAAAGTCTGAGGTTTCTTCTAGCCGTTAAAACACTGTTCTTAGCGTAAAATTTTATTCGCTTTTTATATGCCGAGGAAAAGCTTTCGTGTCTGTAAATTTAGGTTAAGTGCAGGTGGCAAACAACGGTAGCGCTAAGAGAACATCGTCATTGCCTGCCCAGAACTATAAATCTATATTCTTATCACCCCATTTTCATCAAACTTTTTCCCTTCTGCAATCTTCTCAAAATTGCGTTATTACTGTTCTATACTCGAACTTTCTAAAATTTTGAAGTCTGAAATTATGGCGGAGAAAAATACAGGAGAGAATCAGAGGGAGGAATTTGGAAGCATGGGGAAAACAAATAAATCAGAGCAGAAGAAAGAGGAGGAGAAACCTGAGCAGCAAGAAGCGAGTGAGAAGAAAACACAGGAAGCAAAGTTAAATCGCACCAGCAGTTCCTCTTCCTGTACTTCTTCTTCTTCCAGCTCTTCCTCTACTTCTTCTTCGACAACTTCTTCTACTTCTTCTTGCAGCTCTGTATGTTCTAATATCAACCTTAATCTTCACCATAAATGGTGGTTGTTGTTAATATGTAGATTATCTACTTACAGACTCAAATCTCAATTCCCAAAGTCTTTTAGTTTAATTTGTTAGCATAGTTCTGATGACAGTATTTTATGTACAGTCGAGCGATGATGAAGGAGGAGGAGGATGGAGGAGGAGGAGGAGGAGCATGGAGGAGGAGGTGGAGGAGGAGGAGGGTGGAGGAGGAGGAGGAGGAGGAGGATGGAGGGGAAGATTGAAGAAAAAGCAGCGGCAGCTCACTTAGACATTACATATCAAACACACTTGATCTTTAGAAAATAAAAGCTTCTGCCTATAATAAGTGGAAACAGTACTTATAGTAATACTGAATAATCAACATTCATTAATATTTTTAGTCCTGCAAGCATTATATGGAGTGATACTATGAAAAAATAACAAATGTGTAAGATTTGGTAGAAAGTTGTAAACATTATAGTTAATTATCTTTAGTTCATATAATTGTTATTATGTTTAAGGTTGATCAACTTATAATCGTATGTTTGGATACATCATAAGTTTTGTAAGTATGATAAATTAAAAAATATTTGATAAATAAAATTATAAATATTATAATTAGTGATTTTATAGTTAATGTAATTTCGTTTATTCAATTTATTATGTTTAAGGTTTATTAAGAATGATGGATTGTAGAGTTAGATTGTTGTTTATTTTCATTCATATCTCAATCAAGACATTTATTTTATTTTTTGGCATTAGGTTTTTTTAATGAAAGTTTTTTTATTAAGTCATAAAAATATGCAGACATATTGTGGGAATAGAGGAATTTTGTAAGAATTTTGTGATAGAGAGAGAGTATTTAATTGTAAAGCATTGTGTTGTGATTTTGTGATGGAGACATTTGAATTGTCAATTCCTAATTTTGACGAGGATAACTTTACCTATTATTGTACCAAATATAAACTCTCCTAAAATCTAAATATTTGTGAGTCATTTTAAAAATAGGGTGTGTAGCACTAGAAGATATAGATGTATTAAATAATCAACAAAAAATAGTGTACAAAGCAGTTGGTAAACAAAGACAATGAGGCTTTGTTTTTTTAAAGTGTGCTTAGTCAAACGGTTTTTCTTAAAGTAATCAGTTTTGTTAATTCTAAACAAGCATGACACGATCTCATTAATACATATCAAGATGCACAAACTACAAAATTACAAGCATTGAGAAAGAAATTTAAAAATATAAAAACAAGTTATAATCAATCAGTGAATTTTTTTTGAGAAAAGTGAAAGGTTTGATTTGTCATGATAAAATTTTATGTGAAAATATCATCAATCAACATGTCAAAGAGAAAATAATAAGAAGTTTATTTCCAAATTTAACAATGTATTTTCTATAATTGAAATTTCTAAGGATCTCACAACTATGCAAATAGATCAATTAATTGGAATTTTGTTAACCACGAAGGAAAAATGAAAATGAGCGAATAAATATTAAAAAAAGCATTTTCCTCTAAAGCACGGATCAAGGGTAAAAAATAAACCTAGATGAGAATCCAACACCTTTCGAGGAAGAGACAATACTTTTAAAGGTAAAACAACAACTTCAAAAGAAGAGGATGAGGAAGAAGAATAATGGGAGAGATAATAGAGATCACAGTATAAAAGAAATATCCAATTTCCATTGCAATAAGTTTGGTCATTATGATTGAGTGAACGAATGGCTGTGTGGGTGAGGCGTTGTGCTGCTACACAAGCCACGAAGGAGTGAGCGGCCTATGTGGTGTGAACCAGACCATGGGGGGTTGTGCATGTCCCTCCAAGGCTTTTGTGCTTCCCTATGGCGTGTGGGATCGTGCATGCAAGGCGTGGCGTAGGCTCTTTCCCTAAGTCTCTGTTATTTTGTTACTTTTTAGTTTTTACTTCTTTGTTATTTTTACTACTATTGTGTGAGGTGTTGTCTTGCAGTACTCTACATGACATCTTTTGGGGGTCCCGAGGACTCTTCTTGGCCATCTTTTAAAACTATTGCTATGAATGGAGATTCCTCATCATGAGGGCATAGAGATGCGATGAGTTTCCTCTTACATGAAACAAAGGAACCAACGCTTAATCATCCTTCCCGGAGATGCGATCAAAACCAAATGGTTGCCTAGATAGGAGAAAGGATCACTCGGTGGTGGTGATCAACCTAGATGTTGTTGCTAAGGACATCTTGTACTTGTCAAAGCATGCTCTAATTTGCAAGTTCATGGGATTACATACTTCTTTGTCATTTTTGGAGACATGGGCCCATAGAAACTAGAATCCGAAGGGGGATATCGAGATTATCTTAGGTGCAAATAGTTATTTCTTTGTTGTGTTCTCCAAGCTTGCAGATCGAAATATGGTTTTTGAAGGTGGCCCTTATTTCCATAATCAGGTTGGGATCCTTATAAAACCACGACACCTAGGATTTAATTCTTCAGAGGAGCTCTTGTTGAAAATCTCTATGTGGGTTTGATTGCCTCAACTACCAATCCAGAGTTTTGGCAGAAGGGCATCTTGCACTCTATTACTACAGTTCTGGGGAAACCCTTAGGTCCCTCTTGATAAACCCTCGACCATAGGGTAACTACCTTTGCTTGACTTTGTGTGGAAATTAATCTAAACATTCCACTACCATAATCTATTGAGATTAAATTGGGAAGTATGAGATGGATTCAATAGGTTGATTACAAAGCACTACCTTTTCAATGTAGATCATGTCATGAGTATGGACACTTGCAAAGAAATTATATCCTAAGATGGGAGGTAGTGTTCATCAATCTCTTCCTGGGCTACATGCACCTAACTCTAAAGAAAAGGGTAAAGCTCCAATTCAAAATGAGGGCCTCATTCTAATGGGTTTATACCTGTGAGAGGTCATTCAAAGGTTAGGGGGTCATCTCAACAAAACAAGGCCATATAGAAGGGAGCATTTGGTAACAAGTTTGATGTCCCTAAAACTTTTTAGGACCTAGATCTAATGGAGCATGATCACATTCTTAGGGATCAAGATATTCAAGCCTTGGATCTGACTCCTCATCTTCCCTAGGTTCCTATTTAGGGAGTGGATTTGTATGAGACTTCAAAGGATGGAGTTCCAAAGTCACCAATTCCTATTGAGACCTTAGTGAATGATCAAGGGCTTGAAGGTGATCTAGGGGTCTCTATGGTTGCTAACCCTCTATGTGAAACCCCTCTGGATCATGCTGATATTGAGGTAACTATTGGTCTAGCTTTAGACTTTGGAACTAAGGAAGATGGTAAAAGGAAAAACATGCCTTAGTTGGGAATCAATTAGAAGAGCTTAAAGAAGGGGGTAGTGGATAAGTTGGCCAAGGTGGGTAGGAAAAAGGATTTAGAAAAGATGAAGATAATGGGTGAATCCTTAGTGGAATCGGGTGTTGTTAAGACTCTGAACACTCACTTTTCCTCATGTCATAAATTATTATTTTCTCATGGAATGCAATGGGTTTAGGTAGCATCCCTAGGCAAAAGGCTACCTGTGACTTGATTCGTGACCATAATCTTCACATTATTTTTATCCAAGAAACAAAGCTTTATGTGGATAATATGAATAATGTTTCTTTCAAAGTCTAGAAGATCTAGGTATTTTATATTGTGTTGGACCCTAAGATTTAGCCAGGGGTGTTACTTGTCTTTGGAACCCATGTAGGATAACTCCTCTTTGGTGGTTTGCTAACAAGAATTCCATTTTTGTGTTTGCTTCATGCTTTGATTCAAGAGTGGTTACTCTTCTTTCCAATGTGTATGCACCTAATGATCTGCTAGGTAAGATAATGTTTTGGTCTCATGTTAGATTCATTAGATCTCTATCACCTTTTTGTCCCTAGGTTCTTGCAGGAGATTTCAACTCTATTTGCTGCCTAGAGGAAAAATTAGGGGGAGTTTGTCATTAAATTTGGGCCCTGCTTCATCCTTGATGTGTGCTAATATATCTTTTCTCAAGTTTTTAGATGTGAAGCTTGTTAATGGTACTTTCACCTAGCATAATAGAAGGTGTGGGGAGAGTTCTATTTTTGAGAGGCTTGATAGGTTACTTGTCTCAGACCCATTGGATTGAGAATAGTTGGACTTCCTCTTCTGAAATCTTAGGGTGGAGAGGATTCAATCATTGGTCAATTGAGTTCTCATCCCTTAGGTTTGTTATGTCCAAAAACCCTCTTAAATTTTAGCCCATGTGGATTCGTGACCCCAGTTTGCACCAGTTCCAGTTGAGAGATGGTGGTCTAAGGGGAATCCCGCCTTTCGTACTACTATGTTCTCCTTTTTTAAATACATGCTAAAAATTGGAATAGATCATCTTTTGGGAATCTTTTCCTTGAGAAAAAGAAGATTTAGGCTCAGTTGGATAGCATCACTTTCAAAATTAAGGAGGATGGCATGAGGGTGGATTTGCTTTAGGAAGAAACTAGAATTTCAAGGGATCTTGTTGAATGGGAGTTATAGGAGGAGATTTTTTGGAAACAAAAATCTTGTATAGACTAACTCCAGGAAGGGGATAAAAACACAACCTTTTTTCATAATTTCAGTAAAGAGTGAAGATATGGAAATTTAATTTCTTCTATTATTTCAGGCCAAGGAGATTAAATTTCTTCTTTCCAAGCCATTTTGGAGGAGGCGGTTAGATTCTATTCTCCCCTTTTCATAGAGGATAATCTGATGGTGGTAGTCGAGGAGGATATTGTCCTTGAATGTATTCCTTTGGTGGTTTCCAGGGAGATGAATAACTTCCTTCTAAGGCATGTTTCTTTGGAGGAGTTGGAGAGCATTGTTTTTTAGATGAGGAAAGGTAAGGCTCTTAGTCCTGATGGCTTCTCGATAGATTTTTTCTCTAGGTGTTCTAGGATATCCTTAAATTTGATTTGTTGGAGGTGGTTAGAGAGTCTCAGACTAATAAGAAGATGCTCAATGCAATTAACTTTGGACCTTCCTTGCTCTTATTCCTAAAAAAGATGGGGTCAATTCCTTTGAATTTTTTTGGCTTATTGCTTTATATAACGTGTCTTTTAAGATTATTACAAAGTTGATTGTACAAAAAGGTTGAAACATTATTTGGAACCCTTGATCTCAATGGAACAAGGGGGCTTTGTCAAAGGCAATCAGATTGTGGATGGGATCATGGTAGCTATGGAAGTTGTGCACTCAATTTCCTCTTCTAAGGAGAAATCCATGTTCATAAAATTGGATATGTCTAAAGCCTACAACAAAGTCAGGTGGTCTTTTCTCCAACATATGCTTGTGGCTTTTAGATTTCATCCAAACTAGATTTCTTGGGTTATGAGTTATGTGACTTTGTCCTCCTCTATTTAATTAATGGAGCACCCACTCCTACTTTTTTAGCTTCGAGGGGTCTTAGAAAAGGAAATCCTCTCTCTCTATTTCTCTTTGCTTTATTGGTTGAGGTTCTTGGTAGAATGTTGAAGCAATACAAGGATACTGGCCTTGTTAAAGGCTAGAGCTAGAACCAGGGATTAGACTCTTAGACTCATCTCCATTTTGTTGAAAAAATTGCTTTGATGGGTTTGGCAAGAGTTGATTAGACTATTAATTTTAGGAAAGTTCTTGATACTTATATGGCTGCTTTATTGATTCAAAACAAAATTGCCCACATTCTTCATTTTCGAATTGGCAGTCTCCCTATGGATTATTTGGGCATTCCCCTTTTTGCTGGAACCATGAATAAGAGGCATTGGTAGAAGATATTGGATAAATTTTGATCAAAGTTCAATCATAGGACTTTTCTATGGCTATCTTTTGTTGGAAGGTTGACCCTTTTAACTTTAGTCTTGCAAGCTCTCTCTTTGTACATGCGTTCATGGTTTTATTTGCTCCTAAAGGTTTCTTTAAGGAATATGACTCCCTTTATAGGATATTCTTATGTGCTAGAAATATTGAGCATCAAAAGTGGAGCTTGGTGAATTGGGACTAGGTTTTTAAACCCAAGGAGTATGGTGATTTGGGTCTTAGGTAGTCTGGGCACAACAATCTTGCTCTTGTTGCAAAATTATACTAGAGGTGGTGCACTCTCCTTGATTATCCCTTGGCTCATTATTTTAATTATAAATATATAGGTGGTGTTGCTGATGAGGACATCCCACATATGGTATTAATAGGTAAAGGATCCATGGTTTGGAGTACTATAAAAAGGGGCACCACTGTCATCAAGGATGGTCTTTTGTGGATTATTAATAAAGGTGATCTAGCTCTCTTTTGGTCTGACTCTTGGTATGGTCACCCATCCATCCTTTCATCTCACCCTCATCTTTGGGAATTAAGTGATTTTTTTGTGGTGGATGGATTTTCCAATATGGATAGCTTTAAATAACCTTTGTCATTGGGGATCTCTTCGATGTATCAGTGGCATCAATTTGTAAATTGACCTAGAGGGGGATCTTAGGAGGCGAGAAGCTCCTTGGCTTTGATTCTTTCCAAGTGTCCTTGTTGTTCTTTTGAGGAGAGGGATGTGTCTTCCTTGGGTAAAGACCCTAACTGAAAATACATGGTGGCACAAGGTTATGCTACTCTACAAGGTCAACATGGAGGCTTGGGAGAGAGTCTTTGGTGGAAAAAAAATTGGAAAAAATATGGATGGCCCAAGTGTAATTTGTTCGTGTTCTTGTTAAGTTTGAATAAATTCCTCATAGCTCGAATATTAGGAAAAGAGGCTTTTGTGCCCCTTCTCTTTTCTTTCTTTGTGGAAATAGTAAGGAATGCTCTAGCCATCTTTTCTTCTAGTGCGAGCCCTTATAATAAAAAATTTGGGGGATGTGGTGGAAGCTGTGGAAGAGACTATTTTTACAGGCTTCATCTCTACATGATCTTTGGGAGAACTTGGGTTGTCCTCTAGCTTCTACATCCTTCTTAGTGGTAGCTTGAGATTTGGGCCCCTTCCTAATAATCTAGCAGATTTGGCTTGAGAGAAATAGGTGGATTTTTCACGATCGAAGGCAGGATGCCATTTAGATCTGGTTCAAGGTTAAAAGTATGTTAAAGGAGACTATAGAGACTAAGTTTGATCTACTGGAACCCTTGTCCTCTACTAATTCTATTTTTTTCCCTCTTGGAGCTTTCTATGGCCTCAAAGGCTCATATTCGTCCAGGTTCCAGGCTAAAGGTGTCCAAGAAGGTGAATCAGGTGGGAAAATGGAGTCTGCCCTCAAAGGGATTCTATAAAATTAACACTAGGATATTTTCCTTGGTGATAAAAACACTAATAATATTGTTGGTAAGGGAAAGGTAAAGTTGTGTTTCAATGATGGGAGGATTAAATCTCTTGACATGATATTTTACATATTTTAGGACTTGTGAGAAGTTTACTTTCAATATCCAAGTTGAATGATTTTGGAATGCATGTGACATTTGACAAGTCTGGTTGTAGGTTGGTAAGAGGGAGTTTGGTGATAGCTAAAGGATCTTGGATAGGGACTTTGTTTAGGATAAATTCCTCTACTTTATGTAACTCTTCCAATGTAAATATGTCATGCCCACATTTTACACACCTAATGGACACAAAACAACCTAACTAGTCTACAAAAAACTTTACTAATTTACAAACATATTTAAAAAAATAATAATAATAACATAATACACTACATAAGACAACATTCAATGATGTCATTTAGTTAGGAGAAAATATGGCAATGAGTCAATAAATATATTTACTTCTTTTAGATCTAAGAAAATCAATACTAGAGAGTTATTCCCATGTGCTAGAGAGCTTGGCTCACAAAATACTATCTTGAATAGATGATGTGCTATATGCAGATAGCCTCAACCAATGCATTCCATAATGAGGGTCCTATGAAAGGAATTCATCATCCTTTTCAATCACTACACATTTCTTTGTCTAAGGACCCATCTTCTTATTGGATTCCATCTCCTTCTACAGGTTCTCATCTTTCATTTAATGTTTCTTCATTTTACCTTATTTCTTCCCCATCTATCCTCTCACTACAACCTATTCTAGCATAGAAATGTTGATAGTTTGGTCCTCCCCATTCATATTTGGTCATACCCCTATTAATGGTGAGGGGTGCAATTCATGTGGTTTCCATGCCTTCTTAATGGAATGGATACTAGTTCTTTGACCAATGCCTCCCTCCTCTGTACTACACCCTCGCTTCTTAAATGAAGTTTTTCCCCCTCATTAATGTCTTCCTACCTTTGGCTTGAACCAACACTCAACCTCACTACAGATTTAAATTGCATGAAAATTCCTTTATCATCTCATGCTAGATAAGAATGCTTCCTAAGTGTATATTTCACTTTGTTAAACATAGTTGACTATGCATCAGGCCACACTCCTCCATTGCCAACTACTAGCACCTGATCACTGTGTGCTCTCTTACCAAATAAAGGGAATAAACATCATATCATATTCAATGAGTAGTAGCCAATTTATACATGCATGCACACATTTGGTTTAACTATTTAACTGTCTTCATTTAAATTGTATAACCAAACCTACCATTAACAATGTAACAACATTAAAAATGTAATAAGATGCCAACACAAATCTCTAGCCTCTTCCTTAATAGTCACTCTGAGATAAATTAATGTTTGTTCATATGAGACATTTTTGTCATAAGGTTAAAGACACTTAATGTACCATTAATTTTTATAGAATTTAATAAGATGAAATCATTAGATAACACTTCAATTTTTTAATGGAAAAAATGATATCCTTTGACCTACTTATAGGTCACATATATTCCTTTTTATGTCATATTTTATATCCTAATAATTAACATGAATTTATAAGGAGTTAGAGCTAGGAAAACACATTCTCTATTGAGTCAATAATATTTTAAAGGTGTTCATAAGCATTTCCCTAACCATATTTAACTACCAAAGGAGAAAAGTTAAATAATTTTACTAAAGATTTTTTTTTTAAAATTACTTAGCCACATGGCACAATTTAATTTAATGTATTGGATCACTTTTGTGTGAACCAATATAAATCTTAATGGATGTACGATTGGATTACATAGAATCCTAAGAGTATATAGAATATTATGGATTCATATAATCAAGGACATTCAATTTATGCATTATGGAAAATGTACTTTTCATGGCATCAATGATATTATTCCATCATTTGTATAGATATAAGTACCCTATTCTCATTTAATAATCTTATTTAAGTTATTATTTATTTATTAATCTAGTTAATATAATCTAGGTTGTTTTTCTTTCCTATTGGTTGCATTTATTTAAATTTCCTATATTATTTATGTTTGAATATAATTTATTTATTTACATTATTTATGAAATTAATATTTTATTGTATACAATTGAGGGAACTTCACCATTGAATTTTATCTTAAGTTTTGTTATTATTTTCATATATATTTTATCCTTTCTATTCATATTTTACAATCAAAATCTCTTTGCATATTCTTATGATACTTTTATCTAGTGTTCTATTATACATAGTGACATATACCTATTTTCCTATTCACATACCCCTTTTATAATTCATCACCATGGCCATTCTTTATTTTCTTCCTTAGTTGATATGCATGCATACATTTCTAATTTTAACATTATTTTTGTACCATACGATCCTTCTTTCCTTGATACCATCATAATATTTTATACTATCTAGGTGAGGGGGACAATTTTCTATGTGGAGTTATTATTTTATCAAGTACTTTATAATTTTCCTCTTTTGTTGAGTTTATTAGTTCTCATTCTTTTCATTTAGACATACTTCACATGTTCATGAGTCTAATATTGAACATATTTCTCCTATGAATTTTTGATAATGTTGATAATATACATAACAAGATTTTGCTATGCGTTAATGATACACAGGTAGTGTGATAAACATTAATGATTTTATGCATCATCATATATTCATAAAATTATTATGTTTTTTGTGCTGATTATTTTCTTATATGTCATATAAGGCACATGTCCATATATTTATGTGCTTTTGGTGAATTTCCCTCTTTCATACATGATGATTACTTGATGATAATTTTTATACATTTCATGTTGACCTCATGGATGTTCATAATAGTATTTCACATACTAACACCATTCATGATGATAGTATACATCTATTAAAAATACATTATCTTCTCATGTATCTCATATTGATATTTTTAGAGAGAGAGATAGATAATTTCCACAGGGTTTATACATGTGACTAATAATATCCCAAATATGACAACACAAACACTTTAAAATCTCTTTTAATCTATATAACCATTGATTAATGGAATGCACATAAGAAAATAGAGTAGGATGAATCACACACAAAATGTGGGGCCTTACAAAATAGCACTGAGAAATGCATGTATGTTGTGGTACCATAGATTGGGTCACATTGGTGAAAAAGGTCTTAAGACCATTACTAATAAAAAAGTTGGTTGATGGTATTTCTGATTGTTTTGTTGGAAAAAATGATTTATGTGAGCATTGTGTGTTTGGTAAACAAAATAGATCTTCAATTTTTAATGGAATTAAAAGGGAAAATATATTATTAGAAATCATTCATTTGGATGTACATGTGGACCAATGGATGTTGACTCTTTGGGTAAATCTTAGTATTATGTCTCTTTCATTGATGATGTCTCAAGATACACATGGATTATTTTATGCGTTCTAAATAGAAATTTTTCACTAAGTTTAAGAAATTTAAGGCCTTAGTTGAGAAGCAATCAGATTATAAGATAAAAGTGTTGAGATCTGACAATGGGGGTGGATATTGTTCTAGGGAATTTGATGAGTTATGTAAGCATGTAGGTATTGTTTGACAGAAGATTACTACTTATACTCCCCAAAAAAATGGTTTAGCAAAAAGAATGAACAAAACCTTGGTGGAAAGAGCTAGGAGCATGTTGAGTGGTGCTAAGATTGATAGATGATTTTAGGAAGAAGTTGTTGGTACTACATGTTATTTAATTAATAGATCTCCTTGTTTAGCTCTTATTGATCTGAAAGGGAAATATGAAATGTTGAGAATGGGTGATGATGAAAATGTTACTACTTTCATGCAAAGAGTGAATGAACTTGTGTGTGGTATCATATGTGTTGGTGGAAAGTTGGAAGAATCAAAGATTGTTGCTAAAGTGCTTAGATCCTTGCCTGCTGCTTATAAATTCAAAGCTACAGCTATTGAAGGGCTCTGAACTGTAACAAATGTAACCAGAGATATATGTCGGTTGGTAAGTTGACTGCTTTTTAGTTGAGAGAATTTGGTGATGCCATTCCTAAGGTTGAATATGCATTTAAGGCTACTACTTCCGAAAGAGATAGATAGAGATATGATCCGGGTGAGAGTTCATTTAGAAAGACATTCAAGTATAAGGATGAAATCAAATAGATTGAAGAAGAAGAAAGAGAGTTGGAAGAGTTGGAAGCACTTATTGTCAAGAGAGTACCGAGAGGAAAAGGTAAGTATGAAGGAAAATTGCCTCTTAAATGTTTTTCTTGCAATAAGATAGGTCATTTTGCATCAAGGCGTCTAGAAAGAGATTCTAAACCAAAACATAACAAGCATAAATTTCAAAAGAAGTGTTACTATGTTGCTGATGAAGGTGTGACAGATGATGAATCTGATAAAGGTGAAGACGAATGGGTGTTTATTGCTATCAAGGAAAATAATCCTGTACCTATTGAATCTGCTAGTTGTACAAATGTGGAGAAAGCCCTAGTTGCTCGAGTTGAAGAAAGATGAATGGGTGATTGACAGTGGATGTTCACATCATACGACATGAGACAAAAGTAAGTTTGTAAGCTTGGAAAAGTATGATGGCAGTGTTGTGAGATTTGGTGATAACACATCTAGTGTGATCCATGGAAGAGGATGCATTTCTCTTGATGGTAAGAATAATATTGATGATGTCTTGTATTTGGAAGGTCTTAAGCATAAATTTTAAGTGTTGGACAAATGGTTGATAAGGGTTACAATCTTCAGTTCAAGGATGGAAAGTGTAAAATATTGGGATGTTCTGGAAATGTGATTGCATCAGGTACAAAAACAAGAGGTAATATCTTTCATCTGAATGCAACTAGTAAAAGTTGTTTGATTGCTCAAGTTGATGAAAGTTGGTTGTGGCATAGGAGAATGTGTCATGTTAACTTTGATAACATTGTCAAGATAAGTTCTACTAAGGCTGTGAGAGATCTACCTAAGTTGGTAAAACCTATTAATGCCATTTGCAAGGAATATCAGTTGGGAAAGCAAACTAAAATTTCATTTCAGAGCAAACAACATTGTTCAAATGAATTGTTGGAGCTTGTGCATATTGATTTGTGTGGTCCCTCTAGAATCAAAAGTTTACAAGGTTATAGGTATTTCATGTTGCTTATTGATGATTATTCAAGAATGATGTGGGCTACTTTCCTAAGAGAGAAATTTGAAGCTCTGGAAAAGTTCAAGATCTTTAAGGCTATGGTTGAGATAGAGACAGGTCTGAAGATTAAATGTCTGAGATTAGATAGAGGTGGTGAATCCACTTCTGGTGAGTTTAATTCTTTTTGTGAAGAACATGGAATAAAGAGACAATTATCTGCATCATAGACCCCTCAACAAAATGGAGTTGTAGAAAGGAAGAACAAAACAGTTCAAGATGTTGCTAGAACTATGATGTTGGAAGGAAATGTTCCTCATATCTACTTGAGAGAAGCTATGAGTACTAGTGTGTATATCCTCAACTGGGTACAAATCAAAGGTGATACTGGTAAGACCCCTTTTGAGCTATGGACTAGTCATAAGCCTATTGTTAGATACTTCAAAATCTTTGGGAGTAGATGCTATATTAGAAGAGATGAACATATAGGAAATTTTGATGCTAGGAGTGATGAAGGAATTTTTTGGGTTATTCTACTATAAGCAAGGCCTACTGGTGTTACAATAAGAGATTGAAGAAAATGGTTGAAAGTGCAAATGTTAAGGTTGATGAAGACATTGCTAGACCATCCAGAACTTGTGGATATGATTATGATGATCAAAATGACAGTATAAACAAAGGTCAAACTTCAAATCAAGTGCAAATCATTCTGATGAATCAAAAAGATCAAGAGGAAGAAGAAACAGTTGAAAGAGCATAAGAGAGATCAAAAGAGCCTGAAATTCAAGAGCGTTCTAAGACTCTGAGGTATGTAAGATTGAATCATTTAGAAGATCAAATTATTGGTGATAAGAATAAAGGTGTCCAGACTAGGAGAATAATTGCAGAAGAATATTGCTTGATTTCAAAGACTGAGCCTACTAGTGTGAATGAAGCATGCAAAGATGAACATTGGGTTGAAGCAATGAAAGAAGAGCTACAACAAATTGAGAAAAATGATACATGGATTCTTGTTCCTAGACCTAAGGATAAAAATGTAATTGGAACTAAATGGGTCTTTAGAAACAAATTGAATGAGCAAGGTGAAGTGGTTAGAAACAAAGCAAAACTGGTTTGCAAGGGATATTCTCAAATGGAAGGACTTAATTTTGAAGAGACTTTTTCCCCTATTGCTAGAATTGTATTGCTAGAATTGAAGCTGTGAGATTGTTTCTTGCTTATGCTACTTACAAAGACTACAAGGTTTATCAGATGGATGTCAAGTCTGCTTTTCTAAATGGAAAACTAGAAGAAGAGTTATATGTTGAGAAACCTGATGGATTTCAATTGACTGATAAGGGAGATATGGTTTGTCGGTTAAAGAAAGCACTGTATGGACTTAAGCAAGCCCCTAGAGCTTGGTATGCCAGATTGGATAAATATTTGTTGAAGCTGGGATTTAACAAAGGTACTGCTAATAGTAATTGTATTTCAAGAATGATGACAAAGATTTTATTGTGGAAGTTTTTGTTGATGATATCATTTTTGGAGGAGATGATAGTTTGTGCACGAAGTTTTCTAATGAGATGCAAAATGAGTTTGAGATGTCAATGATTGGAGATTCTTGTATGTGAAAGAATTGGTAAAGAAATTTGGTATGGAAGATTCAAAGCCAATCGGTACACCTATGGTGACCGGATGTAAGTTGACAACAAAAGACGATTCTACGAAGGCAAATCAGATTAGATACAGATCAATGATTGGTGGATTACTTTATTTGACTCAAACTAGGCCTGATATCATGAATGTTGTATATATTTTTGCAAGATTTCAAGCCAATCCTAAGGAATATCATGTGACTACTGTGAAGAGAATTTTTAGATACTTGAAAGGGACAGTTGATTTTGGTCTATGGTATGCTAAAGATAATGATCTTACTTTGAGTGCCTTTATTGATGATGATTGGGCAGGAGATGTGGATGACATAAAAAGTACTATTGGTGGTACATTTTTCTTTGGTAAAAAGCTAATTTCATGGTTGAGTAAAAAGTAGAATGCCATTTCTTTATCTACTACAAAGTCTGAATACATTGTTGTTGCTAACAATTGTACTCAAGTATTGTGAATGAAGCAGATGCTGAAAGATATCAAAGTTGTGTATCATGAGCCTATTGCTATATTCTGTGATAATTCAAGTGCCATTAACATTTCTAAGAATCTAGTGTTGCATTCAAAAACCAAGCATATATCTATCAAGTTTCACTTTTTGAGAGAAAAGGTAAGTGAAGAGGAAGTCATATTGGAGTATGTGCCCACTAAGGAGCAAATTGCAGATATCTTTACAAAGTCGTTGCCTAAGGATAATTTTGAGTATCTCAGAGGGAAGTTAAGGGTGATTACCCCTCCTAATCAAAACTAAGGATGCATTGCTTTACATTAGTCCACGCATTTCATAATCATATCTTGATTCAGATTGATGTTGTGGTGGCTGCTACTCAGGGGGAGTAGTCAGATGGTTCAAAAGTTCAGATATGTGGTTCAAAGCTTAGAGATATTTGACATTCATGTCAAAGGGGGAGAAGATTCATGTGGAAAACTGGTGATTATCTGGGGATAAGAGCCTTGTAGAGAGAAGATCATGTGAAAGAGTTGAGGAGAAAATGAGTCAGAACCTAAGCAGGAGTTAGTCATGTTGATGGGGTTTTCACATCATGTGTTGCCATCAATGCCAAAGGGGGAGATTTTTGGATGTTGTGATTGTGTTGCTGATATGTGGTTGTCATTGATGTCAAAACTATTAGCATTAGTGCATTTGAAGCTGTATATGTCGAGGATATTGAGAAAATTGTGATGGAATGAGTTGCAGGTTGTCAGTGGTGAAGTGATGTTTTGTCTGTCGATGAGTTCCATACATTGTTGATCAGAGGTTGTGGACTAAAGGATTTCTTGTTGAGTATATCTAGTTTATCCATGTTGAGTTTTAGAGATCCGCGTGAAGATTTAATCGAGTTATGAAGATTTGTATTTTGACAATTTTTCTGTTACTTCAGTTTGTGTTCCTAAATGAAGATTATGTGATTCCAATTAGTTTAGTTGTTGCGGATGCCTCTCTAGTGATTCATGATGCTTGTGGATGTTTCTAGAGTGTGCTTTATCTATGTTCTACGTCTGCATTGATCGTTGTGCTCGCGATCCAAGATTTTCTCTCGAGTGTTCATGTTTTTCATGTTCTTGGCTGACAAGGTGTTGAAGCATGTTGTGGATCTTTGAGGAGAAATTAATTGAAGTGTTTTTGTGTTGGAGATGTTGATTTGGGTCTTCACTATGTTGTGGCTAACCTTGGTTGATTCACATTGAAAATTATCTATTGTTTTGGGCTGACAGTTTGTATTCATTTTATTATTTCTTTGTGGCCGACTTGTAGTGATGTAATTTCATGTTGCAGATATATAATAGTGATTGTTTATTCGAATCGAAGTGAGCAAGAAGGTGTTCCTGTGTATGAGATGTGTGAATAATGTACTAATCATTTGAAGGTAGAGTAGAGTGTGAAGAAGAGTGAAGAAGAGTGAAGAAGTGTTCATGTGCTTAACTGGAACTATAATCAAGCATTAGCAGATGTTATTTTCTCAGTTCAAAATCCAGATGGGTGTAATTTGAATCTCTTTGTAAGACAGTGTGTCTTCCTTTGTAATTGAGCAATGAGCTCTAGGCAGTGTGCTTGAATGCATGTGCATTCCCCATTTATTCTTCTTATACTTTTAACAGGGTATAATCTTGTGGACTGACCTCCATCGTGGTTTTTCCCCTAACAGGGTTTCCACGTAAAAATCTTGGTGTTATGTGTGTTTCTAATGTGTTGTTGATTCATGCTTTCATTGATATTGATCAGATCTGGGAATAAGGATTAATAAGTTTAATAAGTTTGAAATTTGGTGACAACTGATTCACCCCCCCTCTCAGTTGTTTCCCCTTGTGTTTCCAACATCTTAGTTGGTTACAGTGAGAATGTAAAAGGTTATATAAGATTTTGAATCCTCAACCTATAAAATAATATTTTCTAGAAATGTGATTTTTAGGGAGTTTAGAACTTACTCAAAAGAAGAAAAACCAAAGGAGAAAGATAAGACAAAGATAGTGCACTTCGAGACAAAGATTGAGAAGCAGGAAGATGCACATGTGAAAGAATAATTAGATGGATCTAAGGATGGAGAAGAAAAAGAAGGTTCAAATATTTTAGAGGAAGAAGAAGAATGGGTAGAGCAGGCATAAATCCTACCTTGAGGAGATCCACAAGACAATGGAATCTAGTTGATAGGTATAGCCCATCAGAGTACTATTGTGTATTTTAATTGTTGAGTATTGATGATGAATCTAGATCTTTTAGGGAGGCTCTCTCTTTAGAGGAAAGTGAGTCTTGGTTGCATGCCATGGAGGAGGAGATGATGGCTTTGGATAGTTGTGACACCTAGGATCTTGTTATTTTTCCCAAAGGAAGGAATCCCATTGGATGCAAGTGGGAATTCAAAAATAAATCTAGAGCAAATGGTTGGTTAGAGTGGTACAAGGCAAAATTAGTTGTTGAGGGCTACTCCTAGAGAGTGGGAGTTGATTTTGGTGAAATTTGATCTCTTGTTGCTAAATTGAATTTCGTTAGATTCCTATTATTTTTTGTTACTTGAGCTTTTGAGATAGAGAAAATGGATGTTAAAGACTTATTCCTTGCATGGGGATATTGAGGAGGAAATTTATATGTGACAGTGTGGCGATTTTGTTGTGAAAGGAAAAGAACAATTGTTTTTAGGTTGAAGAGATATTTGTATAGTTTGAAGCAATCACCCAAGATGTGGTACCAAAATTTTGATGATTTTTCATTGAATTTGGATTTTATTAGGAATAAGGAGGATCATTGTGTGTACATTAAGGTTATTGATGATGAAATTCTAATTATTATCTTGTATGTTGATGATATGTTGTTTATTGGTAACAACAAGGTGATGCTTAGTGAGCTCAAGGCACAACTTTTTGGCACATTTGATATGGACTTGGGGGATACAAAATATATTCTTGGGATGGATATAAGTAGATATTAGAGTCACAAAAATATTTGGTTAAGTTAGAGTAAGTATGTTGATACCATTTTGTAGAGGTTTAATATGCATGATTATAAGCTAGTTAGTATTCCATTTCTAGTTGGTACTAAGTTGGGCTTAGATACGTATCCTAATTCTGATGATGAATTTGAGTATATCTCTATGGTTCCTTATACAAGTGTCATTAGTAGTTTTATGTATGTTAATGGTTTGCATTGGACCATATACAACCCAAGTAGAGAGAGTTCTAAGCAGGTTTATGTTTAACCTTGGTAGATAGCATTAGAGGTTTGTTTATAATTATTGTTTGGTTTATTATGGTACTGATGATGTGGCCAATTCACTGGAAATACAAGGCTTTGTTGATGTAGATTTAACAGGTGACTTGGATAGTCAAAGTTCCACTAGTAGCTATGTATTTACTTTGTTTGGAGGTGCAGTGAGTTGGATGAGTAAGAGGAAGCCTATAGTTGTTTTATCCACCACTGAAGTAGAGTATATGGATACTACACATGCCCCTAAGGAGGTGGTATGGTTACAGAGGCTTGGCAATGGCATTGGTTTTGATTGTAGGATAGTGAGAATTGATTGTGATACTCAAAGTGTTATTTGTTTGACTAGAAATCTTATATGTCATGCTCGTACTAAGCATGTTGGTGTTCAATATCTCTTGGATGTAATTACAATGTATAATGTCAAGTGGGATATGTCATTTGTATGTCTCCATTATCCTTGGAATGTGTTCTAGAGGACATGTGATAAAACTATTAAATTTTGACATATTGTAATTATATTTTAAAGAGAGGATTTAATTTTGGTGGAGGTTACACATAAAAAATGGATAAGGAATATTTCTTAGGCATCCATAATGGAATTTGGAAGGTATTGGATGGGGTTCCCAAGATTGGAGCAGAAAAGGTGTTCTTTGGTGTTCCACTGAGGAGCTAAAAGGTCATCAGAGCATTCAAAAAGTCAGGAGTTGGATAGGCTATGGGCTAGGCACCCATGTGGGAGTCTTGTGATTTTATTTAATATTTTATTATGTATTTTGGCTGTCCATAAAGAGGGGTGTGGGTTTTTGTAGGTGGTTTTGTATCTCTTGTTCTGGTTTACCATGATTATGGTTTTACCTCTCACAATTTCTATAATTGGAGCCATAAGATGGTAGTTTCATGTTGATTTATTGTAGGTAACAGGGTGTTGTTGGGTTGACCAGAGATTAGTAGTGATGTGTATTATTATGTACTCTCATTCTTGAAGAGTAATAATATACTTGCCATCTTTTCTCGTGTGGAGTTTTTTTTCGATAGAGTTTCTCCACATAAATCTAGTGTCACATTTTGTTTATTATTTTTTATTGTGGCGTACATTACAATCAAATGTTTAAATATGATATGGTAATCTAATTTTTTAGATCTAAATTCACTTGGATAAGTTCGTATTGTAGCTTTCCTTCACCTTATTTTCAACAATTATAAGGGTGATCCCACAATAATGAGTTCCACTTTTTGACCAAAGTAGGACATTGAAATCATCATTTTTAACTAAATATGGACTTTTTGACACCTATAGTAACTAAATCGTTAAGATTTTGAAGATGATGTGAACTAGTGATTTGTGACGACTTATGCAGATTCTAAATATATATATTTTATTTTAAAAATAAATTGTGATTTTTTTATGTAAGTTTTAATAACTTATTTTTTATAGTAGACATTTTTTAAAAGTGATTTTTATGTTGTAACACATAAATTTTTTATTGAAAGAATAAAAGTATAATTTTTAAAATATAAATTTGTAACATTAATATCACCCTCATACCCTTGCTAAAAATCCCATTAAAATTTTTCCTAACTCTGAGGACCCTTTATGGTCTGATCTCCTAAAATCCACTCCTAAAAAAAGGAGTGTTTCTTTCATCGACTCTGCTGAGAATAAAAAAAGGAAGCTTCTTATCCAAGAATTGGGGGAAGAAGCCAACTCTATTACAATTCTAGATGATAATGAGAACCTTGAGTACTCAACATTGGTTGGTAGAAGGTCTATAAGGCTTGCTATGGCTACTTATAAAGGGTTCGCCAATAGTAAAAAGTCTAAGGATTCAGAGGAAAAGGTGCTTCTAGTTTGTAGGAAAGTAAAGGGAAAAAGATGGTGAAGGAAGATAGGGATTCCTCTACAGAGGAAATCCCAGATAGTTTGGGGGGAGAGTTTGTTGAGGAGGAAAATTCTTAGTCGAAGGAAGAGGAGGGTTCTGACAATGAGTAAGTGGAAGGGGAGTTGTAGCAAGAGGAAATTCATTAGGTTGAAAAGGACAATGAGGGGATGGAGGAAAATGTTAATGCAATAAATGATCAAGAAGTGATGGAAAAAAATACCATGAGCAAGAGAAGATAGATGAATTTTATAATGTTAAAATCAAGAGGATGGAGGAGAGATTATAAAGGTTGGAAAAGATGATGCAAGCGAAGGATAAAGAAAGTAGAATCCAAACTCTTGAAACAACAGTAAAGAGTCTTTGCAGAGTGGTGGATGCGGTTATGAAGAAGGCTATTATGGCTATGGTCTCAAGCCAAGGAAAAATTAAGAAGCAAAAAAAGAGAAAGTTGATGGACGAGATGGCTAACTTATTGGGAAAGATGAAGCCGAAAGAGAAAGTGGAAGACACTGTCAATGACCTGTTGAAAGCCTAGAGTTTGATCGAGGATGCTTAATCCTTGGTCACTGTTTTTCTTTTTGTTTATGCTTCTATGGTTTTTTCTGGTGCTTCTCCTAGTGGTACTATTACTGGTGTTGGCCTTTGGTGCCTAGACTATCAAACTTTTAGTTACATTTCTACTATTAGTTCTAGTTTATGCATGGACATTACTTTAAGTATTATTTGGTATTATAGGTTTAAGTGTTGGGATCTGAATATGGATAGTATGTATCTTTTTAATATTTCTGATAGGGCTGAAATGTTCGATCCTGAGGGAATTGGTTAAGCTTTTTAGTGGGGGGGTTGGGGAAGCTTTTCTAGTCGACTTCCTTTTGTTGTTGTTTTGACTGGCTACTGTTCTCTATATTGTTGTACTTTTCTATAAGGGTCGGGGCCCTTTCCCTACTTAATCAATCAAAAAAATCAATATCTAATGCATGGATATTTTTTCATAATTTTTTGTTCCATTTTTTTAATTAATTTTTAAAGTCAAATTAATTATAATTTGAACATAGGTGTATGGCATAATGCATAACTTGTTTCATATATATCGAAATTCAACTATTTTTTTTGAAACAAGGACATCAATACCTAATACAAAAAAAGGATTTTTCTTAGTATTTTACTATTTTTTCACATGTTTAGAACAAAGAACTTGACATTCAGTGAAAAACTATGTTCAGTAATACTTGTTGGAATTCTCATTTTGAGGACTATGATCTTACAAACTATCTTGTCAAGTTCATTCCATTTGAAGGTCCAAACAAAGGTTTGAAACTAAAATTTCTAAGCAAAATTTGAAGTAGACACTAAAAGTGGCTAGCCAAGGACCTTCATTCAAAGGTACCTTCAAATGAAAGTCCTTTCAAGCAACCAAAATAATACTAAATATTCATAACAAAGGACCTTCATAAAAAGGTACACTCATAAATAATATTCAAAAAGGCATTCTTTATCCAAATTTTCCCAATTAAATGTTTATGTGAATGACATATATATATATATATATATATATGAGGTTATTTTTTGTGTTTTCTAAATAAATAAAAAATAAAAAATAAAAATCACTTTTTTTGTTTTTTATTTTTTGCAAGTGAAATATTTGGAACATGGAATTGAAAAATTTGTATTTACAAATTTGGGATACATTGGAAAAAAAATATTTGGCAAAGGAATTATCGAGTGATATTTTGCAAAGGAGATGGGAAATAAAAGGACAAGGAAAAATAAGATTGCATAGTCATATTCAACAAAAAAGGAACAAAAATTATGTGAAGAAAGGATGCAAAGATATTACAATCAAAGTGAAGGTATGTATTTTTCATCATAGAGAGAGAATATTCTTATTAACTGTGGTTTGGAGGTCAAGGATAGATTGTTCTTTTCATATCTTATGGGTTTAATTACCTCCATTATGGTGATATTTACGGAGATTATCATGTCTAATTACCATCATCTCACACATTGATTGTTGGGGCAGCTTTTTATTTCCTAATCCTTTTTTGGTTTTGCAGGTTCTTCATAAGCATGATGTATCTATTAGGTTGAATGCCTCTTGTTTAATATTTGAGCAACATGGTGTCTAACTAAATAATTAGCTGCAAAGTTCTCACCTTCACCTTATGTGAGTTCATAATGCCTCCTCAAGATGATATGACACTCATGTGTTTAATCTTTGTGTGAAGGATGTGATTTGTTCTCGGAAAATTCATCTTTTTTCACTAGTTTCTGCAATGATTTGAAAAATGTACTCCACACATTCTAAGATTTTCCCTCCGAATTATAGAGTCTTTCTGCCAATAATGGATTGGGAATACCCTTTTTTTGAATTGGTGGGTAATAGGGAACTTGATGTTGTCTTTAAAGATCACTGTAAAAAGTTTCGTAAGAACATCAAGCGAGTTGTGGGGGATGAAATTCTCTATCCACGGTCTTGGTGGTGCCTCCTTCCTTCCCATTTACTTTTTATGTTTGTGTCAAACTTGTTTGAATTGTTGCAGTACATGTTTTCTTTGGAGTTGATTGTTAACAAAATAGTGAAAAGTGGTTTTCTTCAAGATAATTCCCTCTTGAAGGAATTTCAACACTATGATCTATGGAGGGGTCAAGGCTATGTGGGAGGGCTCTTCCCTCATCACTATCTCTTGTACCGTAGAGCTTTCATACTAATTTTTCATGCTATCAAGACAACCATGTCCTCTTTGTCAATGCATCACCTTGATCAAGATTTGGAGTGTTTCTCTACAAAGTTGAATGATGAGATTTTTGTTTGTATTGAAAAGAGGGTGAGGGATATCATCGTGCTCCTCCCGCATGATCATATAGATCCAATTCTGGTTGAAGATGGTACCTCTGTAAGTGAAAACAACCTGATTCAGTTTCCTATCTTACCAAATTTGAATCTTGCTCCTCTAGTTCTAGATGGTGTTGACATCAAAGGTCATGGAGAATACAATCCAATCAAGCAAATGGAGGAGTAGCCAGCTGGATTGTTAGTTTTTTTTTTGCTACCTTGTTTCATCGAATAGATACTGCTTCGAGTTAAAAGTCTATTTTTTTTTTTGACTTCTTTCTTGCAATGCTCAAATGTTCAAATTTTTCTATCAATGAGCCTTTCATGTAGTCATTCTTGTTTGTCTATGTCTCTAATCTAGTTGTTTAAGAGCCTTTGTTTTAAATTGTAATTGCAAAGTTTGTTATCTAGCTATTGTAGATCCCTCTAAAAAAATATATATTTATTTTGTAACCTTATATATATATATATGTGGGCCTTCGTGCTCTTTGGCTAAAAAAAAATCATGTAATTTTTTCAATGAAATCATCTTCTGTAATATCAGGAACAATAAGATCAAATTATTTTCAATTGAGGTTGTCTTATATTCACTTTTTGTTTGGATTACATTACCATTCCTAAGGCCTCTACTAAAACCACTATGTTCCCTACTCCTAGAACTACTACTGGATAAACCTTATTTACCCTAGAAACCCTAAGTCATAAACCATAAACCATAAAGGTACTAAACCCTAAACCATAAACCCTAAACCTAAAAGCCTAAACCCTAAAACCTAAATTGTAAACCTAAAAGACTAAACCTTAAACCCTAAACCCTAAACCGAAAACACTAAACCTTAAACCCTAAACCATAAATATTATTAAGCTAAATCTATGATGGCTATGTTTTGGAAAAATTCTCTCCAACTACATAACTAATCATTCCTTAGACTAGTTTTGTACCTTACCCTTAGTTCCCTATACTCCTTTTCCTATGTTTTCCATTCCTTTTATCTCTCATTTTTAGTATAGTTTTATCCCTTGAATCACCATCAATTATTGTAATCTAAACAATAATCCCATAAAAAAATAAAAAATAATCTCTTGTTTCTACAATTTACTACTTTCAACCTTCTCAAACCTCTTTTCTTAGTGAGCCCTTTACCATGGATATCCAATGAGCTCTACTCCATCTATATCATTTCATTTTTAATTTCCTTTATGTTCCATTAAAGATTAAAACCTTTTTGAACATACCCACCTTTCATCTATGATACACCCTCTCCTACCCTCCCCCAATGGATCCCCCTTGTGACATTTATATACCTACATAAACACTCTAATCATCCAAAAAAAATGATGAAATATCTTAGATATATCTCATATGTCCTATCCTTAAAACATCTTAGACATGTTCCCTTGGAATCTAAGCTTATCATCCTTCCACCTATTCCATTTAGACAAGGTCTCATAAATATCATCCTTCAAGTATTTTTATCCACTCTTTTATAAATAAACCTCAATTAAATACTTAAATTCCTTCTATAAATTCCTTATATTCACTTTATTTTGTTGTGGATCCCATTACCATTCATAAGGCCTCTACTAAAACCACTACGTTCTTACTCCTATAACTAATACCCTAAACCCTGAACCTTATTTACCTTATAAAGTTTTAACCCTAAATATTATTGAGCTAAATTTATGATGACCATGCCTTGGCCAAATTTTATTTGACTAAATTAACTAATCATCCCTTAGACTATTTTTGTACCTTACCCTTGGTTCCCTATACTCCTTTTCTTATGTTTTCCATGCCCTTATCTCTCACTTTTAGTATGGTTTTATCCCTCAAATAACCCTCACTTAAATCATAATCTAAACAATAATCCCATAAAAATTAAGGATGTTACCTCTTGTTTCTATAATTTACTCCTTTCATCCTTCTCATACCTCTTTTTATAGAGAACCCTTTACCCCATATCCAATGATCTCTACTCCATCTATATCATTTCATTTTTAATTTCTTTTATGTGTTCTATTAAATTTGATTATTTAACCTTTTTGAACATACCTTCCTTGTAGATGATAAACTCTCATTAAACTACATATATTAAGTTCAATATTTTAATGTCAATTTACTAAATATATATATTTAATAGAGAATTTGATCAAATAAATTGAAATGAACTAAAAAAATTACATAGTATTTTGAAAACATGAGAACTATATATATCCCTTAAATATATTCTAAAATCTGGACTCTTTTATATGATATGTGTAGGGGCTCAACATACATAAATTGGAATAGAAGTTTAGCCTAATTTAGTTACTAGAGAAGAGGAGGCTGAAGCATAGATAGTTGATGTTAGGGAGGAGACCCAGGTACAAACAATTGATGTTAGAGAGGAGTACCATCAACACGTTGATGTTGGAGAGGGGTTAGGATTGCTTCCTTCCATGGATATTCATATGAATCTAATTAAAGAGGTGAAGAGAAAAAAATATTACAAAAATATAGATCATTTATGTGAAGTGGATATAGAGAAATTAAAATTTTATATCGAACAACTTAGTCAAACTACTTAAAGGTCATTGAATAAAACTACAAAGGGAATACTTGAGGCTTATTTCAAAAATCATGATACACTTGGTCAAGCCCAACTTTTATAAAATATACTTCTTATTGATGAGATAAAAGATCCATTACAATTGTTGGGTGTAGATTTTATAAAAAAGAGGAAAAGACACCTAGAAAAAGATATTGTTTAAAAAGTTAAAAAGTTGGGTTCCATTGAGAAAAATATTGATCAATGGATAAGAGAATTTTAAGAAGAGTGATGTTGAAATCTATTGCAAGTCCACAAATTCCAAGAAAATGTTAGATCTCTTCACTTTCAACTAAAATTGGCTTAAGTAGAAAGACACTAACAAGATATGTGAAAAGGAGAAAGGTTTTGGATGATAGCACTATAAAATAAATTTGGCAATGATGTGTAGGGATTTTGGCTTCTTGTTCTGACAAGATTGAAGATGGTGTTAGGAAGTTGATCTCAAGTTTTTGGAACAATCATTCGTGTCCTTAATCAAATAAATGTGATGTTCTCAAACACAAGATTGGGCCAAAAAGTTATGAACTGCATAGAAAAAAATGGTTATACATAACACAACATGAGATGTATGTGATGTTTTGTGATGCAAATACTCATATAAAGACTAGGAAAAATAAATAAATGTTATTTATCGGCCATATTATGTGAATACAAACAAGGTTTTTGAAACTTGTTGTCCTTATCATATTGGATTTGATATTTAATGTCAGGTGTTTCAAAAGATCAAAGAAGAAAGTGATGGTTTTCAAAATGCACCTCATAAATTGGTAAGTCAATTCACAGTGTTGGAGCACCCAAGAGCAATTGCAAGCCAAAATAACCTTCACAAATGAATGAGAGAAGCATAAGAAGCTATTTCACTAGGAATGAAAGAAAATGCATTGAGACATGATGATACATAATGTACAAGGTGCCTTAAAATCATTACAGATTTTTTTTCATCAGAGAGGTTGATACTCTAAAAATCATTGCAATTGGTAATGCTGATCATGAGTCTCGTCTATATACCTTCTCTCACTTTGTTGATGATGATGACTATGTTCCCCGCACTTTGCTTTCCAGTGTTGATAGTAATTCCTCAGGGGAGATTGGTCATATGAATTTTGGAGTTCTTCAAACTCCTGTTAATACATCTCATGTTGCTTCAGAAGTTGAGCTTTTAGTACAATAGGATATTTTTGATCCCTCAGATCTTTTTTTATTGGATGAGTATTTGGCAGACAACTCAGATTTGTTTGTGGAGTCTCATCTTGCAAAATTGAGAGATATACTTGAGGGGATTTCTCTCTTTGATGACAGTTTCAACATGGCAGTTGATACATCTAGATTATCATTGGAGGTTGACATTGTTGAGCCTTCACTCTCATTTGATTCGTCACATTTCTTGGTTGTTTTTTTATCATGATTATGTGATGGATTATTCTATTTGAATATTTCCTTCCTCTTTTGATTTTGATATGGAGTGGCTTCTTCATCACCTGATGAACTTGTTTCTTCCTAAGGAGAGAGGAGTTTCTTGCAGGCATTGGATCATCTTTTGTTTTCAGGCATACTTCATTAGCATTGAAGCTTCTTCATTATGGGGGGGATATGATATCTCCTTTTTTTCCCTCTTATGGGGGGATCATTGATTGTATATACATGATGTATGTAGTCATTTGGGGATTTGAGTCCTACATTCATGCATCATTTTTTGTTTTCTTTTCTCTCTTTTGGAGGGGTTTTTTCCCACAGGGTTTTTCTCCTCTTCTCTAGTTGTGAGAGATTCATTTTTTGTATTTGTGCATGGGTACCTAACATGGCCTCATTATTGGGGCCCATTTTTGCATCTCATTTTGCATTTTTAGTTTCCCTAAGTTGCACTTAAGGGGGGTGTTAGCGTGAACATTATTCACCTTCTTAAGTTTACTTAGGCTTAATATTGCATTGATTATTTGGGTGGTTTTCTCATGTGTTAGGAAGTTTTATACCTGTCACCCATTTTTGTTCCTTTATAAGGCAGTATTGTATAGTATGTAAAATATCTCAATTTATTCACTCTATTTCTTGGTGAAATGGTCTTGTGTTTCCTTTCTCGTTCTCTATGAAGGTTATTGTTGCAGATGGTGCTCTTGGGAGGTGGATGACACCAACACATAGTATCCATCTTATGTGATAAATATGATGATGATGTAGATGGTCTACTGAAATACATAACAAAACTTTTAAAACATGTGAAAAATTGGCTAAAATGCCTTTGAGAAATGAAGATATTAACATGATGAAGATGGTAAATTACAAGAGTTACAAGTACATAAAGTTTGAAATAAAATTTGGGAAATAATCCACAAAGTTAGATTATGTAGAAGAGGAGGTACCTATTGGGACACTTACAAAAAAAATTCATAGATTGATACAAGTGTACCCATTAAAAGAAGATTCAAACATATTATTACTATTTGGAGTAGGTCACTATTCTAGTGCACATGTGTTATCCACATGTACAATTGGATTTGGATGGTTTTGATAGTACATATTAAGAACGAGTCATTAAGAAAGAATATCACTTATATTAGTGATTATAAAGAGCATGACACACATTTTGTAGAATATTTATTTAAAAATTTTTTTTGAAGATTTGATAAGAAGGGGTGTGAAAATTGAAAAAGCATTTTGTATTATTTGATGGGTGTGCATCACAATTCAAACCATCAAGGTCATTTATGCACTATTTAGATATCATAAACATGACAATATATCTCATTTTTGGATTTTCTTTGAGAGTGGGCATGGAAAGGGTGAACATGATGGTGTAACCACTTGCATCAAACACACTCTAAGAAAACATCAAATGAGTTATGAGAGAGATTAAATGAATGATGCGCATGTTGTTGTTGAATGGTGTAAGAAACACTTTACATCTGAGGTTGGCACATTTTTAGGGAGGAACCCATGCCCAGTGTTTTGTGAGATATCACATATGTAATATTGTTTGAAAAAAGTTTGACTTGTTTATAAAATTACCTAATTTTTTTTTTTCATATTATATATCATTTGTAGATGCGGATAGAAGAACAATACATGGATGCAAGAGGGTAGAGGAAAAAATATATTAGCGATGGAATGTTGTTTCCTATAGGTTCAGTTGTACTACAAGGGACATATCTCAAACAATTCAAAATTGTTCAAAACTAGATTCATTTAATTGATCAGCATCCTAACAACATGGTGTATCAATATAGCCACCTACTAATTGCTACCAGTCTATCTCTTTATCAAGTTCCATGTGCATGTGGAAGACATAAGTGGAGATTAGATAGAGATGATCATTAAAGATTATTAGTTGTTATTGAAGAGAAAGTTGAACCAATCAATTTGGCAAGAAAAATGTGGACAACAAATTACACTTAATTTTAAAGGTATTTAGTAGATCTAAGTATTAATTGTTTTTATTTATGCTTCAATAGTTCTTTCCTTTCAAATTATGGGCATGATAAAAATTATATCTAATATGTGTAGGGTCCTCACTAGATCATTAATAGAAATTTGATCTATTTTTCTCCTTTATTGTTAACACAATGTGTAAATTTTACTCCCTTTGTTGAACAATGTATTTTAGGAAGTAAAAACTCTAGTCTAGAAGCTAGAAGGCAACAAATCTAGTCATAAATGTCATTTTGGGTTGTGCAAGGGGGTAGGTGAGAGTTATAGTGAAAAATGGTAGGAGTTTCATGCTTTGAGGTCAAGGATAACTCATCCTTCATATTTTTGGTTGAGGCATCAAAGATTGAGGGCGATGAGAAACTCATGTACTATAGTGAAAAATGGTAGGAGTTTCATGCTTTGAGGTCAAGGATAACTCATCCTTCATATTTTTGGTTGAGGCATCAAAGATTGAGGGCGATGAGAAACTCATGTACTATTAAGTTATGTGGATTGGAAAAATTTTGAACAACCAATCTTGATAGGTTAATATACTTTAGAATTTCAGAGATTGGGAGTTAACATACCTTATAAAATGCACTAAAGTTAAAGGGAAAATTTCAAACTCTAAACGGATATACAAATGTATCACTGGAGTCCATGAATTGGGGATGACATGAAAAATATACTCAAGTAGGAAGAAGTGTGTAGATTCAATACTGATAAATCACTTAAGGAAAAAATTGAGTAGGGAGTCAAGAATCAAGGGAGGTCCATATGAGGTATTTAGATAATAGATGATCTAAAATTCTAGTATGAAAGACATAAAAAAAATTAACAATAAAGTACTGAGAGATTGAGGTCAAGGAAAAAGGTATGCTAGGGAGTGAAATTTTGATGAGTCAATAGGAACAAGGAGAAAAGGTGGGGATGAATGAGATGGCATACCGAGATGGATAACCTCAAATGTTTGAAAACCTGAAAAAATATAGAAAATGACTAGAAAATTCTTGAGACATAGTTTTCATGTAAACTTATCCATGCTTCGATTCACCAAGAACACAAGAAAGGTGACACTTAGGTAAAATGATAAAAAATACCCACACAAGGATTTCTTATATTATTTATAATAAATTTGTGAAAAGAGGCCTAAATGTATAAATAAATTGTGACTTAATAAAACATTTGGAATTGTGGGATTAAGTTGCAATACCTAGATTTTTACAATATAAAATATATCAATTCTTTGCTAGAAATTGAAACCCTAGTGGTCTACAACAATTATTCTTTTTTCTCTACAACCAGTTTCCCATCTCTTTCCAAATTAAAATTTAATAAAATATATTACCCAAAACATTCATAAAGTAATGGGAAAAGGAAAAATGTTTCCCACCATTGCAAAGGGTGTCCATACTTTTGATGTCATCATCCTCAATACCTTTGTGAATAAATCACCTCTTAGAGATGTACAAAGATATCCTAGGGTGTGTGAAAATATTCTTTTTTTATCACAACCATTCCAAGAATTAATAGTACCCATTAATTACGGTATACAAGGCAAGGAGGAACCTATGAAATCCATTGAAATAGCATCTAGGAGATGGTATGAGAACCATCAAAAACTAAAACTCAATCACCACAATAATGGCACCATTATGTTCTCATCTTCCAATGTTTGAATTGCATGTGAATTTGTGCCCTTGAGATGAGCACCTATTTTTAAATGGGAAAATCCTCTTGGATTACCTATAGTATCAAATTTTATCATCAATGACAACCTAGTTCATTTGGGGAGGTAAATGGGAGTGATGGTATACAATTTAAGAGCTATAGGGTTTTAATATTATTAGGGATTAGGGATCAATGATGCCTTACAACACATGTCACATGTCAAGGATCAAGGATCAAGTGTACACCATATCTCATGCCTAAAGAAAACAAATAAGAGTATCTCTACATCATTGAATTTGAAAAGATACATGAAAGGAAATATCAAGAGTCAAAGATCAAGGATACTAAGGAATTCATCCCACAAGGCATACAAATAAGGATAAGTCCAAAATCACGAACCCAATAAGACAACATAGTGTGAACTTTTAGGGATTGTGAGTTATGAATAAATTGTAGCTTATACATAAGGTATCATGGTAGTGGTTTATTGCATCTTTGAATCCAAAAAATATATGCAAGGAAATGTCGAGAGTCAAGTTTCAAGGATAATTCATAGCTCATGCCATAAGGTAAGTGGTTAAGAGGATGATCGAAATTGTGACTCTTAAAAATAGCATAGTGAAAAGGATCATGAGTTGGGGATCAAAGATACACCATAACTTATGTACAAAAGTAGAAATTTAGATGTATGTATACATCTTTGACTCTAAAATGATATAATTTAGGGTTAAAAAGAAAAGCATACTAGTGTAATGTTGTAAAATTGCACCCTAGGGGAAATTTCACATTTTCACATTTGGCCTTGGATTTATTACGTTTAAATGCATTTGTGACAAGAACCTTATGGGTCATAATTTCACGATTTTGATGCCACAAGGATGAATGATGAAGCGACAATAGTCGGCCACCTGATTTCTCAAAAAATGATGAGTTGGATGCTTACACGGTGCACAGATGTCTGTGTAGCGTGCTAGCATCCTCCTACTTTTTTTTGTTTGAAATGTGGAATCTTGGAATCTTGACTCACGACACATTTCCCTGCAATCATATTTTTGAGTGTAATGGCTCCTCTCGCCTCTTGCAACAACAAAAATATATCTTTGCTCTCATTTGAGGGTTCTCTCTCATTCTAACACTTGAATCTTTCAATCTCACTCTATTCCATAGCTCTTGCTCTCTCAATCTTTCTTCTACAACGAAGATTTGCTGGACTAAGGTTCCTCCAACAACCAAGGCTCTCTTCCAAGCCTTCAACAATGAATTTTTGTAGTTAAGAGGTGGTCATAGACAGTTGGTAACTCTCTCTTGATCCTTGTCTATTTGTTAATAGATACTTTGTTCATTTTCTATCTCGTGATACAGGTTCCCCCCCTTGAGCAGGGATTGGTTTTATCAGTTTGTCCACTTTTTCTATCTATCTAGCTATTCGTGGAGGTGGGAACACCAAAGCGAGGGTTTGACTATGACAGGCCCTAAATATAGCCCCAATAATTTTCCTCATTTTTCTTGTGTGTAGGTTTTCCAAGTGAAGCTTGGAGGAAGATATTGAACGTAGAACCCATTGTAGCTTCTCCTTCATTCTCCTTTGTTCTTTTTAGCTTTTATTGCTTTTTATTACTTTATTTTGTTGAACAGACCTCAGATATGAACATGTTAGTAGAATAGTTGTATTTATGTTCAATGGTTTAGCTCTCCACCTGTACAGGATGCCAACACATCCCCTGGACTCCAGTGTGCCACGCTAGGATCTTGGACATGCATTGTTGTCCTTTTCTTGAGAGTTATCCTCCTGTAATAGAGATAGGTTGATTCTACTCTTCGATCTTCAAAGTAGTCTATCTGTAAAATATTCTTGTTATTTCATTCTTTTCAATTTCTTCATTTGGTTCCCTAATATGATTTCGCTAAGCTTGAGGTAGTTTAGGGAATTTTTCTCCCTAGGATTCTCTTGAGAATGAAGAGACTCGTGAGCAGTGAATCCCCCTTCTCTACATTTTGGTGAACTTGACATGAACCATGTCATATCTTTTTCTACAATGTTTTAATGTTTATGATGATGTTTTCACTAAGGAAGATTTTGATATGTTGGATGATGCTCTAGATGATTTATTAGAAGCATCTTCCTCTATTTGCAAATCTTTCAAACAAACTTCTTCTTCATAAACATCAAATTCCTCTTTGCTAGTCAAGAATTCGGTGAATGTTGTAGTCTTCACGGCTTCCCCGAGGCCTAAGAGACTCGTTGTTTACTTGAATCTAGCTAGCCCTTCTCCTAAGAATATTCATTCTATTTGTGGGGTCCCATATTATAATGACTTGACAGATTTATATACAAGGTTTGTATGAGCTACAGACTCTAATTCTTATAACATCGTAGGGAACACATACAACACTAGAAGGAATAAAAAAAAATTGAATCAATAACCTTTTGTTCCTACATGTCAACCTACTCAAGTTCCTACTTCTTTACCACCTTCTCAACCAAGTCTTCCTTCAGTACCTAAACCTATGACTAAAGCACTTGGAGACTATGATCTTGTCGAGCAACTTCATGTTACTCCGGCCAAGATCTTTATTTGGGATTTACTTCAAGTTGCTCCAGTTTATCAAGGTATGCTTCAAGAAGCCTTTCAAAAGATCCTCTAGCCTACCTTTTCTAGGTTGACGAATGTTAGCGTTGATGGCTCATATTCATGCAGATTTTTCAAATATTACATTCTATCCATAGGAACTTCCACCCTTGAATGTGCAAAAGCAAGAAAATCCTCTAATGATCATAGTTAGCATTAACAACATTGATATTAGATGTACCCTCATTGACATTAGTTCATCTCTTAATGTTTGTGGTATGGATTTACTACCTAAGATTAATATTGATTCTTCTTCTTTAGTTGCTTCTTCTTTATACATTCATGGATTTGATAATGTTGGTCGACAAGCCTTGGGTAGGATACTCCTTCCCTTGTGACTAGGACCCATTACCTTACTCACTTTGGTGTATCTGATTCCTATCCCCTTACCTTACAACCTTCTTCTGGGAAGACCTTGGAGTCATGCAATAGGAGCTATGATTTTTACTCTGCATCATTCTTTAAAGTTTGTAGCTAATAATTAAGTGGTTATTATTAAGGATGACCCCAAAGAATTCCACCTTTGTGAGTTGGCGACTATTGATCAAGCCTCAGTTGTTTCCACCCTTAAGAATTGTATTCCATTTCTAACCTATGATGTGTTGGCATACTCTTCGATAGTTTTTTCTGTAGAGATCATCCCCGAAGAGAGTGTCCCAAAAGAGGAACAACCTAAAGAAAAAATTTGTAAGTATTCCCCATCTACTTCTTCTAAATAAAATGCATGTCTTGGTGACGATTGGGGATCCTTGGACTTCTATCAATTCTTCAAACACCTCCGTTAAGAAAGTTGATCAACCTCCCACTGAGAAGGAAAGTTGTGATCCTATCTAGGAACCTAGTTGTTCCCCTCCTCAAGAGGATAATCAAAGTTCTATTAAAGAGGTTAATGTTTGTAATCCCAATGAGAAGGATGGTTGTGGTATCATAGACACGTTTGACACTCATTGGTGGAATGACGCTTTCTATGTGGAACCAACTCCTTTTGAGGCTTTGAAAATATATTATGGCCATGGGTACAGGCTCATTTCTAAGTATGGTTATGGGTGTAAAAGTCTCAGGTGCATTGAAAAAGGAATTCAAGTCCCTATCTAATTTAAGCCTCACAAGCGTAACTTGGGATTGGGATGCTCTATTGAACAATCTAGGAAAAAACCGCGGTGGAGTGTTAACATGATTTTAGTTGAACCTCTCAACCTAGTTTTCCCTGAACTGATAGAGGATAAAATAGAACTTGATGAAGTTCCTCTAGATTTATTTTCCTCATGCCTATTCTGACCTGCCTTCCTTTCACCATAAGTGACGATTCTTGTATCATTTGAATAAACAAGCATACTTTAGAGAATCTATTTTGAATATGGATGAGGAGGCTCCTCTATCTAATTTTTATGATGGTGTCTCGATACCTCATCCTGAATACTATAGTCCTCTCCTTAAGGGAGATACTGTTGAAGTTTTCATGGATCCTAAAACCTTTGAAAAGGTGATTAAGATTAGAAAATTCCTTTATTCAAAGGAAGCTAAAGAGCACTCTAACCTTTTACATTTTCATCCTGATATCTTTGCTTAGTCATATGAGGACATGCCCGTTATTGATGAGTCTATAGTGGTTCACAATATCATCCTATGTCCTAATGCCAAACTTCTTAAGTAGAAAATCTAAAAGATCAATCCCAAGGTGGCCCTGTTGGTTAACACCAAGATATAGAAGCTATTAAAATCAGGCTTTATCCATCCTATCAACTACTCACTTTGTATTTTGAATATTGTTTTCATTAACAAGCTAGACGGTCGTATTCGTATTTGTATTAACTTTCATGACATTAATAAGGCTTCTCTTAAAGATTATTTTTCATTTCCTAATGTCAATATGATTGTAGAATTGACCATATTCCATGCCTTGTTGTCCTTCATGGATGGCTTCTCGGGCTATAACCAGATTCGTATTAATCTGGAAGATCAGTATAAGACAACCTTCACCATCCCTTGGGGTACTTTTTGTTATGTGGTCATGTCGTTTGGGTTAAAGAATGTAGGTACAACTTACCAACAGGTGATAACCCTAATCTTTCATGATTTCATTCACAAAATCCTAGAAGACTATGTTGATGACATCTTGAAAAAATTCATAACCCATCAAGATCATGTAGGAAATATTCATCTCATATTTGAGAGACTTCGACTCTATAAGATAAGGCTCAATCCTCTTAAGTGTGTCTTTGGCGTGGATGTAGGAATTTTTTTAGGATTTATAGTTTCTCATCATGGAATCGAAGTGGATACAAATAAAATTGATGCAATTTTTAACATGCCTCCACCTAGAAACATCTTTGAACTACAAAGTTTTCAAGGGAAGATTTAAGCAATTCATAGATTCATATCTCAGTTGGTTGATCATACCCTTACCTTCACTCGTTTGTTGAAAAAGGATGTTCACTTTATATGGGATGATGGGTGCCAGAAATATTTTGATTCAATTAAAACCTATCTAACCAATCCTCCTGTTTTAATGATGGCTATGCAAGATAGACCTTTTTTTCTCTACCTTGTTGCATCACTGTATGCTTTGGAAGCCTTGCTTTCTCAATACGATGATGATGGTAGGGAAAGAGAGGTCTACTACATTAGTCATGTCCTTGTTGATTACACAACCTATTATTCTACCATGGAGAAACAATATCTCGCTCTCATCTTTGCAATGTAGAAGTTAAGACACTATCTTCTTCACTTTGAAACACATGTCATTGTGAAAAGTGATCTTTTGAAGTATTTGTTTTCTAGTGTTGACCTTGTTGGAAGGTTAGTGAAATGGATAATGATTTTTTAGTTCAACATAAAGTTTGTAACTCACAATCAATAAAAGGTCAAGCAGTTGTTGATCAACTGGAAAAAACTCCTTCATCTCGCTCCTTCCATGGTCTATACTTATTTCTTGATGAAGATATTTTTGCAATCAGTCATGATCTTGTATGGGAAATGTATTTCAATGGATCAATATGTCATACTAGCTCTGAGGCTAGTGTATTTTCAATCTCGCCCAAGGGAAGGCTAGTCCCTCTCTCCTTTCGATTAGAATTTCAATGTACTAATAACATAGTTGAGTACGAGGCCCTTATTATTGGCTTGTTTGCCACAATCACATCAAACATAAGACATCTCTGCATACATGTTGACTTTGAGCTTATTGTGAATTAGGTCATGGAAGCGTATCAAGCTAAGAAAAGTAAGTTGTCTTAGTATCAAGACCTAGCTTTTTCCTTACTTGATTGATTCTCCTCTTTCACAATAGACAGTATCCCTAGGAGAGAAAATCAACATGTAGATGCCATGGCGAGTGCTGCCTCCCTAGTGCCCTGAGATAAGGACACAAAATAATACCACTTTTGGTTCACATTCTTCGCTCTCCTATTATTTTCAATCAACTTGAATCTGATGCTCTCGTGTGTGCTCACATAGACTCGATATAATGGTACTTTAACATCTACAACTATCTAAAGACTAGAAAATTTCCCGACAATGTGATAAAAAATGATCGCACCTAGATACAAAAGCTTTCAATCCACTACATTGTACTATCGAATGTTTTGTATCAAAATTCCTATGACAATCTTCTTCTTTAGTGTCTCACTAAAGTGTTACCCTTAAGGAAGCCCATTTGGGTTGTGGGGGTGGAAATTTTGGTGGTAAATCCCTGGTGCAAAATTTGATTCACATGGGATACTTTTGGCAAATGATGGAACAATATTCCTTTTATTTTTTCAAGAAGTGTTTGCAATGTCAACAACATAGTCATCTCATTCATGCTTCTATTCAAGAGCTTCAAAACCATACTTCCCCTTGGCCATTCACAAAATGGGGGTTGGATATCATTGGAAAGATATCACCTCCTTCTTCTAAGGGACATGTCTTTACCATTATTGCTCCCAATTACTTCATGAAGTGGGTCAAACCTATCCCACTTCAATCCATGAATGTTGAAGCTATTTGTATCTTTCTTCTAAACAATATCATTGCTCACTTTGGGTTGCCTTCTACCTTTTTTTCTGACAATGGTACACCATTCAAGAACAAGGAAGGGAAGTAATTCCTAGAGAAATTCCATATTCATCATATATTTTCTACACCATATTATACTCAATCTAATGTCCAAGCAGAAGAAATAATTAAAACTCTTGATCTTATTCTTCATAAAACAATGAATAAATGTGGTAAGGATTGGCATATTCAATTAATGTATGCTTTATGGACCTATCGTATGAGTTTTCACACGATGATGGGAACAATGCATTACAACCTCTTGTATGGCACTGAAGCTATGATACCTTTAGAATTGGAGATTCCATCCTTATGGGTTTCCCTTAAAGGGTTAATTGATTATGAAACTTACCAATCTAATAATTTGCATTAGCTTGAGTCACTTGATGAGAGTCAATTGCATGCCCTCGATCACCTTAAAGCTTATCAATGATCATTGTCTAGGTAATATAATCAATGTGTTATTCCTAGAACCTTTAAGATAGGTGACCTGGTTCATTGTGAGAATAAAAGAAATGTAAATACATTGCTTGATCAAAGAGGAAAATTTAGTCCTAATTGGTTAGGCCCTTACATTGTCATCTTCATGTATGGTTTTGGTGCCTATGGATTGTCATATATGGATGGGATGCCTCTAAAAGAACCAATTAATGAAATGCACCATCACCAATACTATGTGTAGTGTCTATGTGTCACATGTGTAATGCTCACCCCTCAAGGTTGTAGTGTGTCATATGCTAGAATTCCTTCATTAACACATTATTAAAAAAAAAATCATTTTATGATGTAAATGTTATCACCTAGAAGTGCACCCTTGCTGAGTTGCAAAACTCAACCTATTGGTGAAACATGGGATCTTTCCAAGATTGTGGGTCACCTATGATGGAAAGAACCTCCAAAGAGATTTGGTTCCCTTGGTACTCACCTAAACTAATTAAACTAATGCTTGTTGAGAAAAGAGAGAAGGATAACATGAAACTGAAATCTAACTATGTGAGGTGATGCACCAAAATGCTTTCTCAGGCTTTGGATTGTTGTTTTGACACACAAAAGACCACTTGGCTATTTCTACACAACTCAAGTTAAACATACTCATGTATTAGTGTTTTATAGAGAGGTTGAATGATTTTTAGTCCTAGAAGGAAGAAAATGAAGTTCTATTCACAAATAGAAGCTATTTTTCACTTATACACAGACCATAACCTACACAAAATATGCTTTCCCTATTCAAAGGTTCCAAAATAAGACATATATCCAAGGATTCATGCATGAAATCACAAAAATAACATCAATTACCATTGCACACAATAGAACAAGACCTTGAAGGAAGAAAACTAATATCTTTATTGTTGAAAGGTGTCTTTACAACAATACATTCCTGAAATAGGCTCTAATTGCTTGAAAATCTAAAAATTACATTGCTTGTTTTCAGTCTAAAAATTGAAAATCAAAGTTACAATACACAAAAAAGGGCAGAAAGAATCTTTTACAACTTACAATACAACTCCAAGAAGTGAAATAATTGAATTGAAAATGAAGCTAAGTGTTCATGTTTACAAACAACCCTTTACTAACTCCTAGCAACAAGTTGCAATCAACATGTGACATGTGTCATAGCTGTTTTGAAAAGGTCAAACTCCTTAGGAACCTAGTTGAGTGAATCCTTTTTTTGCTCCTTCAAAGACTCCAAGGTGGCGTACATGGAAGAAGATTCTTGACTTGACAAGCTTTGTCAGCTCCTAGATGTTTGAAACTATTGAAAGATATCTCAAACTACTACAGGCTCTCCCAAACTTCCCTATATACTTGTAACCATCCTTAACTGCTCATCATGTTGCCATAACTGTCATAAATTTTGAATTCACACCTTCCTAACTCATCAAAAAGATAATAGGGAATGAGTTTCCAACAAGTTTGAACTGAGATAAGCTTCTTTAAGAGGCATGGGAGGAAGAGTTTGACTAGGTCTAGGACTCATAACTGCACTAGTAATCATTATTTCACACTTTCAAAATCCACTTGTTTTGATTGTCCTCTAAACTCCATCAAAGTACCACACCCTTCAACGACCTACTACCATGAATATGTAGGTTCTATTGAATACTCAATAGATCCTTTTCACATTCTACTTCATATCCCTAAAAATTGTGTCCATCCCTAATTCCTCCTCTCCAACATGGAGAGCCTATTATCAATAGTTGAATGAATTTCTTAAAATGAATATCCTTCTAAGAGAATCAACCATGAACTCTTCCATATTTAATAGACTTTCCAAAATTATCTTGAAATGATGGAAATGAGGACTGCACATCCAATGTAGTTTCATGTAGCCTATCATTGTAAGTATCATCACTTTTCCTCAAGGATTTCTTAAGTATTGGAATGCTCTCTCAAACCTTTCTTGACTATCCCAACTTGTAATAATGGATGTCCTTTTTCAAATTCATGGTGTAGACTATAGCATGACACATTTTCATTTATGGACTGTGCAAGGCTCTCTAGCTATGTAGGGTTCTATGACTGATGTCCTTACATTAGTAGTTGTCTAACAACCCTTGTGACTGCCATCTTTGATAAATGAAATAAGATCTACATTGTAGGAATGTATACTTAATATCTCTATGACAAAAATAAGATATAAACCGAAAGGCCAACATGCAGACCTCTACTCATTTGTCACAATAAAATTTGGGGTTTTATACTAGCCAAGAACAAAACCTTTGACATTTCATTGATATTAACTTTATTGTTTTCATAGAGCACTATCTTCTCATTGAAATGACTATTTGTTCCCTTTGTCTTTGTTATGACAACTTCCTTTCTTTGCTCACTACCATTGCTGCAATCCTTATTGTTCATGGACTCACAACCAATAGAGAACTAATCTTTTTTTTAAATAACATTGTGTTCTTCAAAAGTATAATATCTTCTACCACTGTCAAGGAGATCTTCACCTCTATTCACTGTCTTCACAATTATATATGAACTTAAAAAATATGGTAATGAAATTCAAACATAAATCACAATCAACAGACACCTTTATCCCAATCCTTGACATATTTTACAGGGTTACAACCACACAGTCACTGTAATGAAGATCTTTGTTTTCTCACTAGAACATAGTTAGTGAATACAAATCATAGCCAAAGTCACATCAATCATCAATCACAATTATTTACCCCTTAAGCATAGTCCTAAACATGATTGTAATCTCATAGGGTGATAGGTAAAAGCACTATCATGTTCCTTGCTCATAGAATGCTACTTATATGATTGTTTTATGTGCATAATTTTCTACTATATCTTGCAACCTTGTTAACAAAAACAATCACTTGAAAAAACATTGCCAAAACTCTACTTAATAGCCTCCAATACTGTTGCAAAAAAATATCTTCGTTTGATATGATGAAAATATCATAGACATCATTTTATGCCTCTATTTGGTCTCAAAGATAGTCCTAGATAATCATGACTATCCTATGAATCTTTTAAATCCACTTCTAGACTGTTATTGCCTCGATAAGACTGTCAAAGTGTGAGGATGTGAAAATGGTTATCCTTGTACTGAGCTCATTGCCCCCTTTATCAACTATTCAACTCCTAAAGACTGTCAACCTCTAATCTGATAAGTATAGTTTCTTGATCACTTGGCCTCTAAAAGGTTTCCCTTTGGGATAAATTTATTTCCCTTTATCAACTTGCTCATGCATCTTCACTACTATCACCTTTGAATTATATCAGACCTTTTTACCTATTGTATGGGCCTATTCATTTATTTTTCAATTCTCAATATGCTTCCCTCCTTAATACTATAAACAATTATGGACTACCCCTTGATTTGAGATATCAATGAAGATTGTCCCTTTTACTTCAAAAATTTCTCTTCACTATTTAAATATTTGCACAATCTCCTTGAATCTAATATTCTCTAATACTCTCAGCATGTGCAAATTCTTGAGACTGGTGTAGGATCAACTTGACAAATCAAATGGTCTATGGAGAAAACAATTCCATTATCATCTCCTCATAACTCTATCACAACAGGTCTACAATCTGTCTTTGAGTCTGATCTTCATGATGGTTGACCTGTTTTCATTTTTTTATGGCCACTTTTCTTGCATTTTCCATGATCATTTGACATTTATGACTATCAAATTTCATTTGCAATGCTAATCCTTATTTGATGAAAGGTGGTTGTTCCTTTACTTTCATGATGAACCTCCTCATCAATGAAGTCACTACCCTTCATAAACTCTTGATTGTCCTCTAGTCTGATTCATTTGCCTTACCATTTTCTAAGGTCACAACTCACTATCTTTTACATGTCTTCTTTTGACTTATTGCAAAGATAACTATCAATATTTCAAATCACAGTCAAACCAATCATAATACCATTACAGTCAACAAGTCATAGTGAAAAAACATTGAGATGAGGTGAATGTTGCAGACAACTGTTATTGATAAAAGCAAATACTTTATACTATCCTTCTAAGGAAAAGGTTGTTTTATGTGCATCAACACACAGATTAACACTTCATTATGTCATATGATGGCATTGTCTTTTACCTTCAAGGGCTCTTAACCTTAAGTTTTAATATGACTGTATCATTGTTTCCTTGAGGTGGGTTGTCCTTCAAAACCCTTACCCTACAAATTCTTTATAGTCTATCTCAACTGGAGCTGATTGTGATTTGAGATTTTCCTTGCCAATCCTTGTGACCACTTAGCTCCTCTCCTCAAAAGTAGAATACAGATTGTAATAGTTGATATGCTTCTTCCTAGTAACTTATCACTTAATTCCCTATGTTTTTTTATAAAAGGTCTTCACATAAGGAAAATAAGCCTCTTCATAATCATGACCATTGGCTGTCTCCTGGGAACTCGTGTTGTTTGGAAAAAACTACCCTACATGCCATGTTCTTTTCTCTTTTGATTGCATATTTTTATGTGCATTCTTTTCTATACACAACATATGAGGGTCTACTACTTTTATTTTCTTCCTAGGTTTTTAAACGTATATTGAGATTGGCATTCCTATATCATAACACTCAATATTCTCTATGACTACCCTATTAACTATTTCAATGAAGCTCGAGAGTCTTAACTTGACACACACATGTTCCATCAAAACCATAAAATGGTAGAAAATCATGTGAAAAATGTGAAAACCCTTACACAACAGAAGTATTTGTATAGGTATGCAATGTATAAATGAACACTGTTTATTGAGCTTTCATGAAGATAGAGGAAAATACTTGTAGTGTGAATGCAATTGTGTTGAATATATTTCATAAAAAAAAATTGAACACCTAGGAAATATGTGTTGCAAGCCCTTGAAATGTCTCCCCATTGGTAGCATTTCCATTCCTTCTTCATAATCTTTGCAATGTGTTATGTCTATGGAAAAAATCAGCCAGGTGTGGAGATAGACTCTTTCAATGCCTTTGCAACGTGGTTCCAAGATTTGTCACATCTCCTTGTTTCTTTGTTCCTCCTTTAATATCCCTTACCTGAAACCCTCGAGTTTTCCTCCTCCTATGTGAATGAAAGAATGAAGAGAAACAACCTTATTTGTTTTCCCTCTAATCTCTTTGCTTAAGCACTAAAAAAGAACAAAAACTTTTGACCTTTTCCTCCTTTGCATTATAAACACTCAACTATGGCCAAAACTTAATTATTTTTCTCATATTAAATCTTTCTCTCATTTTTGTGAGAAACCCCCCTTAACTTTTCCTAGTGACTTTTTGACAAACAAAAATGTCAACATCTTTAGTGACCTCTCAGAGATGTTTGCTTGCTAAATATGGTGACCAACTACCTTATACAATCCATTGGGCATAAGATTCGTGGAATAAACTAAAAAAATACTAAAAATCATACCTTTAGACCTTGTATACTACTGTAGCACTTCAAAAATAGTGCTTGACACCTTCCAACTTATCTAAACCAACTAAAAAGACTCAAAGCATGACTGAAAAAACTAACCAACTATGCATCAACACTTGGAGGAAAGGAAAGATGCCTAAGACCTATGTGCAAAAACACTCATTGACTCAAAGACACCTACCCCAACCTACCCTAACCAAAAACATGACTTGCTCAAACAAAACCATTGACAGGTTTTGTAAAATAACTTCCTTTTCTGACCAACTAATGATTTGTTACATGATCATAAATAGTTGAGAGGTTATGAAACACAAATATATATTCAATAAATTACTGCAATTCTTCATGAATGTTGTAAATAAACTCACTTATAATATCATTTTGAATTAGATAAGTAAGATGACTTTGACCTTCTTTAGCTACAACTTCATATTCATCTTTCTCCTCAACTGTAACCTCATGCTTGGGTGCAAGCATGATTGGTGATGCTTTATTGACCTCCATTCTAGCTAAATGTCTGATAGGACAACCTCTTGAATGAATAAAACTTGGGCTCCCATTGTTAACTTGATATTTATGCACTGCTTCTTTAACATCATGCAAATTGGAATGATTTGGTTCATGTTCAAATGAAAACATGACTACTTTCTCCTCTATTTTGTGTTGCTAATAATTTTATAATTTTGGAAGTGTTATCTTGGCATCAAGATTTGAGCAAAAGTCTTCAATAATGCTAGATAAAAATTCTTCATCAATTTCTAGCTTGTTCTCCCCATGATTTCCAATATTTGTACTCTTCAAAATAGTGTTGTCCTCATTTTTCTCTTGGTATATCACCACCTTATCAATTTTTCTTGTCCCTGATTGTTGTTCCAAACCTATTATTTATGTTGATATGAGAATTTTTTCTTCATCTTGCTCAACAAAAGAAGGCATCCCATCAAACAAAACTATAGACTCTTCTTCTCCACCACCTCCCTCTTTCTTGTGATATTGGTTTTTTGATTGATTCATTGACAATAAAACATCCAACCATGAACTTCATCACTTCTTCTTTGGTAGGGGATTGTTCGAATATTGTTGTCATTGATGTCAAAAGGGGGATCATATGTGAGTTGGAACTGATCCTGCATGAAGAAGAGCCAACATTGATGTCAAAATATTGTCATTGATGTCTGAGGAAGATATTGTATAGCAGACCTGAAAGAGATGGTATAGAGTGGTGAAGACATGAGCATGTATTTGAAAATGTTGCAAAGTTTCTCAGGTGGTTGCAACATTGTCATGCAATATTTACATGATGATGCAGATGGTTCTTCTAGTTGTCTGAGGTCAAATATGTATGCAAATTTGATGTGGGTTTTCTGAGAGCTTTTTAGAAAAATAAGTTGCAGATCTAGAGGTTGAATGATGAGCTCATAAATGAATTATGTTTCCTCTTGGTCAAAATTAGAGTTTATTGGTTAAACCCTAGGGTTGCAGTCTTGGCATCGTGAACATAAATTCTATTTTTTTGTTGACTGTGTATCAGCAGTTGCAGGTCACATAAGTTATAACTTATGTTGTTGAAGTTGTGAGGGTGCCCGACCCCTTCACCTTATGTTTACCTGCCTGAAAAATATTGAGCAGCTATAATATTTCCTAAGTCACTCATGCAAATATTTTTCTTCACTTAATTAATGATGGAGATCAAGCCTCGGAGATCGAACAGTGCTCACATACCCCGCTGAGATTTCAGTGGGGCCTGATCAAGACTCGCGGAGTTAGCGGGGAATGGTGGTTATTAATCCATGGTGGATGAATGGTGACCATTGATGAAAGGTGGGACCTAATAGGGGTACGATGGAGTTTGGTGACGTGTGACAACAAATGACGAAGGATGATTTGTTTGGTAGAACAACTCACATCATTGTTGTGAGTTGCATGGTGATGATGTGGATGATAAATGGAAACAACCCACAAACCCCACAAGGTTTGTGTGGGCCTGTTGTCAGAGCTCATATGATTAGCATGCTTTGGACGTGTATCTTGGTGGACCCCATGTATGGAAATCCAATGGCGATCGCTAAATATCGTTAAAGTATGTCATCAACGGTGGAGATTTAAACAACCGTTTATTGAATGGTTGTGTTTTAAAGTTGTGACGATGAATGAATACTGCAGGATCATGGCACAAAGGTTGGAGATTGATGGTCCAGATTTGAACAAGGAAAATATGAATGGCTAACTGCTTGTAAATAGGGTTTCTCCTATAGACCAACTTGAAGATATAAATTTATTGATCTACCTACCTCAATGACCAAAGTAAGATGATTTGATGCATAGAACGAAAAAATAGATTATCACAGATCAAAAGATAAAGATCAGATCGAAGGTTTAGAAGAGAGTATTAACTGTATATCCGATCTTAGGGTTTGGAAGGATGGAAATGAAGAAAAATACTCTACACTAGAATCTAATGTTGTGAAACTCAATACAGTTGGAAGATAGTGGAGAAGATATTCACCCTAACAGAAGATCAAATTAGGGTAAGAAGATCCTGAGGCAATCATGTTGGTAGAACCTTACACAAAACAATTGAATGATGTGTCTAAGTGTGTAGAGTCAGAAAAAAAGTAAGTGTCGTGATGAAGTTTGGCTCGATGCCTTTTTTGTGAATTGAAGAACATGTCAAAATAAGAAGTTAGAGCCATAAAGAAAAAGTGAGAGGACATTCAAACAGATAGTGAATGCCTTAAAGAAAGAAGAATAGAGTTGAAGGTGTGCAGTGCAGAATAGAGTTGAAGCAAAGGAGTGAAAAAGAGTAAAGAGAGTTGTTGTGACAACAACATATAGTTGATCAGTTACAAAGTAAGTTGCAACATTGACTAGAGTTCCTTAAGAACAAATTGTAACAATCTTACATGTAAATCTGATAGGTTGGTGCCATCAAATAACTGAGTTGGTGCTCAGTTAAGGGGATAGGTGTCTCCTTAGGGTTGGTTCCCTTAAAAGTTGTAACAGAGGATTTCATTGTGAGGTTGGATTAGGACAGTAGCTCCTAGCAACATTTTCTCACCGTGGTTTTTCCCATCTTGGTTTTTCCACGTATATTTGTTGTTATGTGTTGATCTTTCATGTGCATGTGTTTGTCATATCTTTTAAGTTTCAATCTTCAGATCTAGTTTAAATGTTGTGTCTACTCTTAAGTTAAGAAGGCTAGAATTTTAATATCTATTGATTCACTCCAACAATTGGTATCAAATCCCTAGGTTCCCTAGGAGAAGCTTAATCAACTCGGGTAGGTCCGTGACTTTGTGAACACAAATGGCCAATCAGGAAAGCTCCTCCTCAACCAAGACACCTAAGTTCGATGGAACAAATTATGCCTATTGGAGATCTTTAATGAAAGGATATTTGGGATCCTTAGGCTTTGATGTGTGGATGTTAGTAGTAAATGGATACACACCACTTGCCACACCCCCTACTGATGATGCAGCCAAAAAGGACTTCTAGAACAATGAAAAGGCATGGTTCGCTATCATAAATAGTTTATCTAGGTCTGTGCATAGAAAATTTATGTATTGTAAGAGTGCACAAGATGTCTAGGATACATTGAAGAATATTTATGAAGGAGATGACAAGGTAAAACTGGCAAAGCTACAAATATTGAAAGCTAGATTTGAAGGTCTCAGAATTATAGAGGAAGAAAAGATTGTAGACTATCTCATGAGAGTTAATGATATTGTGAACTCTATTAAGGGACATGGAGAAAAGATGAAAGAGGATGTGGTTGTATTAAAAGTTCTCAAATCAATGACATACAAGTATGACTCTAAGATCTCAACTAGAGAAGAAGGGAGAGAAATTGACAAGCTGACTCTAAATGAGCTACATGGTATATTCACAACCTATGACATGAGGATGAGAGATGAAGAACCTTCTAGGAAAGAAGCTACTTTCAAGACTATTAACAAGGAGAAGGATATTTCTCCCAAGAAAAATAAGGCAGAACTAATTCCATCTGAGGATGATGAGACTGATGAAGAGGAGGAAAACTTCATCAGAAGACTAAGAAGAGGATCTAGCAAATAAAAAGTTAAGTTGCCATTTAAATGTTTTAAATGTGATAAAGTAGGTCATTTTGTTGCTAAATGTCCTTACAATAAGAAAGGTAACTCTAAACTAGAGGTAAATGATAAGATGAAGAAACCCTACTACCCTAAGAAAAGGAACTCTCAGAAGAAAAAAGAAAAGTCTATACATCAAAGAAGATAGTGATGTATTAGACTGTAATAGCTTAGATGATGAAAAAAATTGTGCCTTTATTGCTAGAAACCATGAGTTTCTCTTTATGGAAAAAGAGTATGAGGAGTAGAAGAATGAAAATGCTAGAGATCTTCTTGAAGAGGGTGAAGAAGAAGGTGTAGTTGATCTCGAAGGAGAACTCATCTATGCTCTTGATGAGATTGATGATCTTAGAGATGAGATTGAGGAGTTAAAAAGGGAGAACAAGAACCAGAAGAAACTTTCTCAAAAAGAGTTAGATAAACTAAGCAAGGAACTAGAAGAATCTACCCAAAATGTGTTAGATTTGAAGCTGAAGCTAGAAGAAGCCAAGAGAGAAAAGGATGTGATTAATTCCAAGCTCCAATTTGAAGCAGACAAATGCATGAAGCTTGAGGAAGATATTGTTGCTATGAGAAGTGATCTTGAAAAGGAAAATTTAAGTGCAGATAAAGAAAGGACTCAAACTAAAAAGTGGCTCAAGAATTCTAGATGAGTTACTGAGCACCCAAAGGCTTGCAACTAAAGAAAAATTAGGATTAGGTTTGGAGAAAGGAAAAAATTCCTTTGTTGTTGCCTCTACAAAGCTATATGAAAGATTTAGAGCAAAAGAAAAGTCTAAGTCTATCAAGGAAAATAACTGCAAAGGAAGGGATTGCAATGAGAAATTTGTAGAGAAGGAGAAAACCAAGGATGAAAAGAAGCCTATCGTAGACAAGAAGGATAACCAATCAGATCCTATTTTCCAAGAAAATAAGCAAAGCTTCAAGAGGACTGATGTTGATCAATTTACTAAAGTGAGAAACTCAAAAAGATGGATGTACCCCAGACCCCCTCCTCCAGTACTAAATGCCATGACCAAGTATTCCACATATTTCTATGGATATTTTTATTTATGTAATTAGTTTGGTCATAGGGGTAGGGAGTGTAGAATCATTCCTAAAAGGAGTGAAAATTTTGAAAGTAGAATTTCATTTGCTCCTTTACTTGATATGAATATAGTTTTTTATAACTGTAATAACTTTGGTAACATAGCAAAAAATTGTAGAACACAATTTACAAAACCAAATGTTCAGAATGAGGAAAAGAAGATCTTACTTCTAGAGACAAATAAAGAATCTGAAAATAAGAAGATGATAGAGAAGACATAAAGGAAAACTAGGAGAGTGTGGAAAGAAAAGAGAGAAAGCTCCACACAATCATTGATTTCACAAACAACCCTACATGCCAAGAAACAAAATCTGTGGGTGATAGATAGTGGCCGCTCCAAGCACATGACTGGAGATAAGAGAAAGTTCATCAAACTCAATAAATGCAATGGAGGATCTTGGTGATCCCACAATACTGGTTTACAATTTTTGGCCAAACTGGACACTGAAATAATTTTTTCTAACTAAATCTTCACTTTTGGGCACCTCTAGCGGCTAAACCATGAGGAATTTGAAGATGATGCAAATTAGTGATTTGTGACATTTTGTCTATAGATTCTAAATATATTTTTTCAAAATTTTTGGAATCAGATTGTACTTCTTTTTCCATCTCCTTCGAAAAATAGTTTTTTTTCAGTAAACAACATTTTTGAGTGACTCTCACCGTATAACACATTTTTTTTCCATGAAGGATAAAATTTTATTTTCTTTGAATTTAGATTTGTAACTACAATATGTAGTGCTTCCAATTGGTTTCATAGTGTTTTATTGAATATATTTTCCTTAGTCAAGTTTCAAAGTCAAATCAATTACAATTCAGACATAGGTGGACCATATAACACGTAACTTTTTTTGTATGTATCGAAATTCAATTTTTTTTTCTTTTGGATCAAGGAATTCAATATTTGGTGCACTCATAGTTTTAAATTCTTTTTTGATAATCTATTATTCTTCCACATGTGTAGAATAGAGAGCTTGATTTTTGATGAAAAATCTATGTTTAATAAAACTAAAAAAGAAAATACATAATAAAACCAAAACATATTAAAATTATATTTGTTGGATAGCTCGTTCCAAGGACTACCATCATCTAGCTAGGTTTGTGAAGTATCCTCTATTTTGATCCTCAAAATTGAGCTTCAAAGCACAAAATTCTAGACTTTTTAGGTGCCTGAGGGGGAAAAGGGGGGAAATGGGTGGTTCGAGTGAACCAGGGGGTTTGCTTGAACCCCTAGGGGTTCGCTCGAACCAGGGTTTGCTCGAACTAGGGTTCAAGTGAACCCCCTTTCCACAAGCCTTTGCTTTTGGCTTTTTTCTGAGAACGGTGGGACCCATCATTAAATGGGTTCGCTCGAAGGGGGGTTCTATCGAACCCCCTTTGGGTTCGCGTAAACCAAGAGTTTGTTCAAACCCCTAAAAACCTTTTTTTTTTACATGGCGTCATTTTTTGCAACTTTTCCTTCCTCGCTGGAATTGTAAGCCACTTTTGTGGGTTTACCCATCTATGAGTTTGGCTGATAACACTATAGTTCAAACATGTGGTAAAGGTATCTTAAGCTTAGATGGAAAAACTCCCACAAAGGATGTCCTGTATGTTGAAGGTTTAAAGAATAATTTATTAAGTGTGAGCCAAATGTGTGAAAATGGTTATAAGGTCACATTTGATTTAGAAGGTTGCAAAATAAAAAAGAATGGAAAGATATTTGTACAAGGGTCAAGAACCGACTGTAATCCTTACAACCTTTCTAAAGTAAAAGGCCAAAGTTATTTGATTGGACAAGTTGATGAAAGTTGGCTATGGCACAAAAGATTAGGCCATATAAAATTTTAAAAATTTGTAAAAGTGAGTTCAAGAGGTTTGGTCAAACATATGCCTAAGGTAACAAAGCCTACAAACATCATATGCAAAGAGTGCTAGCAGGGAAAGCAAACAAAGACTAGCTTTCCAACTAAAGAATATTCAACCACAAAGACTTTACAACTTGTTCAGATTGACCTATGTGGACCCACAAGAACAAGAGGACTGAAAGGAGAAAGATACTTTATGTTGCTAATAGATGACTATACAAGGATGACATGGGTAACATTTCTGAGGGACAAGTCACAAGCATTTGAGAGATTCAAAATATTCAAAAAGATTGTTAAGAAGGAAATAGGAAGGAGGATAAAATGTTTAAGGTCAGACAAAGGAGGAGAATTCACATCTGGTGAATTTGTTGATTACTGTGAGGCACATGGAATTAAGAGACAATATTCAGTACCAAGAACTCCACAACAAAATGGAGTGGTAGAGAGGAAGAATAGAGTTGTGCCAGACATGGCTAGAACAATGTTAAAAGAGGCTAGATTAATTGATATGTTTTGGAGAGAAGCAATCCGCACTATAGTATACATTCATAATATAGTTCAAATCAGAGTACATAGTGAGAATACCCCCTATGAACTATGGTATGGTAGACCTGCATCTATGGAATACTTTAAAGTATTTGGAAGTAAGTGCTACATCAAAAGAGAAGATGAAAACTTGGGAAAGTTTGAATCAAGAAGTGATGAAGGAATATTTTTAGGATATTCCACTCAAAGTAAAGCCTAAAAATGTTATAACAAAAGGCTAGACAAAATTCTGGAAAGCGTCAATGTGAAGATTGATAAAAGTATAAAACATATCAAGTTTGATCAAGACAATCTTGATGATGCCTCAGACTTTGAAGACAATGTAGCAAATGACGATGAAGAACCTGAGGAAATAGAAGTTGAGAAGGCCCCCACAAAGTATGTTCAAAAGAACCATCCAATAGATCAGATAATTGGGGATAAAAATGAAGGAGTTTAGACCAGAAGGAGATTTGAAAAGAACAAAGAACAAGTAATTTTTTCTCTCCTATCTCAAATTGAACTAAAAATTTTCTCTAAAGCTAGCAAGGATGAGAGTTGGATAGAAGCCATGGAAGAGGAGTTAAACTAGATTGAAAAGAATAAAACATGGGAACTGGTTCCTAGCCCCCCAAGAAAAAATGTGATTGGCACCAAGTGAGTGTCCATAAACAAGCTCAATGAAGATGGAACAGTTGTGAGAAACAAAGCAAGATTAGTGTGCAAAAGGTATGCACAAGTTGAAGGCATTGATTTTGAGGAGACATTTGCACCTGTGGAAAGACTAGAGGCAATCAAAATGTTTCTTGTATTTTGAGTCCATAAAGGATTCAAAGTGTATCAGATGGATGTCAAGTATGCATTCTTAAATGGAAAACTAGAAGAGGAAGTTTACATTGAACAACCAGAAGGTTTTCAGCTGACAGAGGATGATAATTATGTCTACAGATTGAGAAAGGCCTTATATGGTCTACAACAAGCACCAAGAGCATGGTATTCAAGATTATACCAATACTTACAGCAACAAGGATTTGACAAGGGATGTGCAGACAGTAACCTATATTTCAAATATGAAGGTGAGCACATGATTATAGTTGTTTTTTATGTGGATGGCATCATTTTTGGTGGTAGAAATGATAAACTGTGTAAAATGTTTGCTACACACATGCAAGATTAATTTTAGATGTCAATGTTAGGAGAATTGTCTTTTTTCCTTGGTTTGCAAATTGTACAAACTAATAATAGGATATTCATATCTCAAACCAAGTATGCGAAGGAAATGCTCAAGAAATTTGGCATGAAATATAGTAGACCAGTCAGTACCCCCATGATTATTAGGTACAAGTTGTGTAAACTGGATGAGTCACTTGAGGCAAATCAAATAGTGTATAGGTCAATGATTGTAATCTTGTTGTATTTAATTGCATCAAGGCTAGATATTGTGCAAGCAGTATGTTTAGTGGCAAGATTTCAGGCAATACCTAGAGAGTCACATGTCAATGCAGTAAAAATAATTTTCAAATACATCAAGAATACTGTTCAATACGGGCTATGGTACCCTAGGAGCAAGGATTTCAATTTAAGTGCATATAAAGATGCTAATTGAGCAGGAGACGTGGATGATAGGAAAAGCACCAGTGGTGGAGAATTATTTTTGGGAAACAAGTTGGTTTCCTAGATGAGCAAGAAAAAAGAATCAGTCACTCTATCCACTACTGAAGCAGAGTATGTGGTAGCAACAACATGTTTCACTCAAGTTCTATGGATGAAGAAAACACTCAAGGAAATCAAGGTAGAGTACAAAGAACCCATTTCAATTCTTTGTGATAATTCGTGTGTCATAAACATATCAAAGAATCCAGTGATGCATTCTAGAACAAAGCACATATCCATTAAGTATCACTTCATAAGAGACAAGGTTGTAGATAAGGAATTCAACATGGAATATGTTCCCACCAAGGAACAATTAGCTGACATTTTCAGCAAGCCTCTTCCCAAGGAAAAATTTGAATATCTGAGGTAGAAATTGGGAGTCATTGCTCCCACATCATATCACTAGTCTCTAGTGATGTGGAATATGTCGAGGGGGAGTTTCATCCATATCTCAATCATCCCTAGAAATAGATAGGACAAGTCAAGTCGGGTATCAATGGTTTTACAAATTTCTAATGATTTGATGGTTGTATTGTTCCAGATTCCCATCTTCTCTTTTAATTTCCTTTCAAAGGAAGAGTAATGTTTTAGGGGGATTTTTCCCTTTTCCATTGATGTCAAAGGGGGAGAAGATCATGAAAAAATTCTCATTTGAGTAGGATGAGCACATCTAAGAGGTAGCATTTCTCTATGTGTCCAATTGGTGCAAAACTCTGTGTCCAATTGGTGCAGAACTCAAATAGTTACAGATCTCAATTGCTTTCAATTGGTATCAGATCATTTCAACTGATTGGGATGAGCATTTATTTTTTCCATCATGAAAAAGGGGGATATTGTTGGCATAAGGGGTATCATATGTGAGTTGGAACTGATCCTGCATGAAGAAGAAAAGTCATTGATTTCAAAATGTTCTCATTGATGTCTGAGGAAGATACTGTATAGCAGATCTAGAAGAGGTGGTACAAAGTGATGAAGACAGGAGCATGTATTTGAAAATGTTACAAAGTTGCTCAGATGGTTGCAACATTGTCATGCAATATTTACATGATGATGCAAATGGTTCTTCCAGTTGTTTGAGGTCAAATCTGTATGCAGATTTGATGTGGGTTTTCTAAGAGCTTCTCAAAAAAATAAGTTGAAAGTCTAGAAGTTGAAGGATGAGCTTAGAAATGAATTATGTTTCCTCTCAGTTAGAATTAGGGTTTACTAGTTAAACCCTATGGTTGCAGTCTTTGCATTGTGAACATAAATTTATTTTGTTGTTGATTGTGTATCAACAGTTGCAAGTCACATAAGTTATAACTTATGTCATTGAAGTCGTGAGGGCGACTGAATCCTTCACCTTATGTTTACTGGCCAGAAAAATATTCAGTAGATATAATATTTCCTATCGCCCATGCAAATATTTGTCTTCGCTTGATCAATGGTGGAGATCAAGCCTCAGAGATTGCATGGTGCCCGCATACCCCGCTAAGATTTCAGTGGGGCACGATCAAGACCCACGAGGTCAACAGGGAATGGTGGATATTAATCCACGGTGGATTAATGGTGACCATTGATGAAAGGTGGGACCTGACAGGGGTATGATGGAGTTTGGTGACGTGTGACGACAAATGGCGAAGGATGATTTGTTTGGTAGACCAACTCACATTGTTTTTGTGAGTTGTGTGGAAATGATGTGGATGAAAAATGGCAACAACCCGCAAGTCTCGCAAGGTTTTTGTGGGCCCGTTGTTAGAGCTCACGAGATTAGTGGGCTTTGGACGTGTGTCTTGGTGGACCTCATGTATGGCAATCCAACGGTGATCGTTGAATATCCTTAAAGGATGTCATCAACAGTGGAGATTTAAACAACTGTTTATTGAATGGTTGTGTTTTAAATTTGTGACGATGAATGAAGACTGTAGGATCATGGCGCAAAGTTTGGAGATCGATGGTTCAGATTTAAACAAGGAAATCAAGAACAACTAGTTGCATGTAAACAGGGTTTCACTTGCAAACCAACTTGAAGATAGAAATGTATTGATCTACCTACCTCAACGATCGAAGTAAGATGATTTGATGCATAGAATGGCAGAATAGATATTCACAGATCAAATGATAAAGATCAGATCAAAGGTTCAAAATAGAGCATTAACTGCATATCTGATCTTAGGGTTTGGAAGGATGGAAATGAAGAAAAATACTCTGCACCATAATCTAATGTTGTGCAGCTCAATGCAGCTGGAAGACAGTGGAGAAGATATTTTCCCTAACAGAAGATTAGATCACTGTAAGAAGATCCCAAGGCAATCATGTTGGCAAAACCCTACACAAAATAATTGAATAATGTGTCTAAGTGTGTAGAGTTAGAAAAAAAGGTAAGTGTTGTGATGAAGTGTGGCTTGATGCCTTTTCTTGAATTGAAGAACATGTCAAAATAAGAAGTTAGAGCTACAAAGAAAAATTGAGAGCACATTCAGGCAAATAGTGAATGCACTAAAGAAAGAAGAATAGAGTTGAAGGTGCGCAATGCAGAATAGAGTTGAAGCAGAGGAGTGCAGAAGAGTAAAGAGTGTTGTTATGACAACAACAAATAGTTGAGCGGTTATAGCGTAAGTTGTAACATTGAATAGAGTTCCTTAAGAACAAATTGTAACAATCTTACATGTGGAAAATTTGATAGATTGGTGCCATCAGATAACTGAGTTGGTGCTCAATTTAGGGGATAGGTGTCTCCTTAGGGTTGGTTCCCTTAAATTTGTAAAAGAGGATTTCATTGTGAGGCTAGATTAGGACAGTCGCTCCTAGCAAAATTTTCTCACCGTGGTTTTTCGCATCTTAGGTTTTCCACGTATATATGTTGTTATGTGTTGATCTTTTATGTGCATGTGTTTATCATATCTTTTAAGTTTCAATCTGCACATCTAGTTTAAATGTTGTGTTTTCTCTTAAGAAGGATAAAATTTCAATATCTACCGATTCACCCCCCCCTCTTAGTAGACTGTTGTGTTCCAATAGGCATGACATCCAACCATGAACTTCATCACTTCATCACCAATGTTAGCCCAAACTAAATATAACAATGATAACCATTGCTAAGGACTAATAACTTACTACTCAAGTGCTAACATCAATGACAACCAAAAACCAGTGTTGACAACCATGACAACTACCAACAATCTCCTTAGTGTTAACATCAATGATAAAAATTGTTAACAAAAGCTTTGTGTTTGAAATTAAAGGCTTGTGGCATAATAAGAATCTATTTTTTAGGGCTCAAGCAATTTAATTTGGGATATTATACCTAAAAATTCAATGGGGAACACTAAGAGGTTGATGGATTAGATATTTTAGCTCAAATTTACCTCCAAGAGCTTGTAAAGGTAGGCCAAAAAGTGTGAAAAGAAAGAGAAAGTTGAGAAACTCAAAGTTAAGAAAGTCATATAAATAAGAAACATGGATGGAGCTCACATTTACATAGAGAACTCTATTAAAAAACATAATGAACAATTAAATAATATGTGTTTAGAATATCATTCAGATGCAATGGTTTTTGAGCTTGATACCTAGGCCAAAATTATGACAATCAAAAAATCCATGATTTCAATTGCATAAGGTCATTGGATATGGCAATTACAAGCAATAATCTTTAAAAAAAATAAAAAAATTGATTAATTTGAATCTCCCCTTACCTCTTATTTGGGACTACTAAGAACCTCCATGATACAAAGAGAACCATTAGACCCAAAGGGCATATTAGAGTAAAATGGTCCCTCGAGCCACTTTTTCCATAGTTGTCATAAGTGATGTTTCAAAGAGGAATATGCAAGGATTCTTGAAAATTACAAAGGCTACTACAAAATGACTATACAAGAAACTTACAAGGAGGATTCTCTTGAACCCCAACCTAAATTGCTAAGTGGGGTGAGAGGGAGAATGTAAGACAACTATTAGTATTAATAGTATTCATGGATTTAAATGCCAACCAAACCTTGAAGTTACGGATTTATCATAGGCCTCCTACTTTTCAACACCAACATATAAGAATATAGCCAAAGTGCAAATAATTTTAAAGGTATTAATGTTTAATAGTGCCAATAATACCTAATGTGTTAAGGGTTGAAAATAATTTTTTTATTATTTTTAACCTTTTAATAATTGTTTGAAAATAGATTGATATTTATATATTAATATTTTATGTCTACACATTTTTACATGAGCTATCCTATGCTAGCAACATTTTAGACCTTAAAACATTCCAACAAACATTCTCAAGAACATCTTTTTGGAGCTATCAATGTCTTTTTCTCTCTCGTATTTGCTTTTTTTTTAGATTGTATTAAAATACTCCTTTGCATTCACTATAAATAATGAAGTTACACACTAATACTTGATCATGTGATTCAAACCAAATCGAACCATGAATTATTTTCTAGATATATTGAAGTTATTTTGCTAGATTATAGTGATGAATTACATTGAATGTGTGGAATTAATGGAAGATCCACCACAAGTTATTTTATGGAAAGTTTTTACAAATTCAGATCCTCCACTATTAAATATGATGTTGTCCATCGAATATAACATTATTGCTTTCATTTCATGTTTTTTTATTAAGTAATTAAATTGAACCTCTACTTGCTACAATGTTATGTAGAGAATTATTACAATCATTTTTAAAATGAAATAATAAGGATTTTGGAAACCAATTAGTTTGTTTACAAAATATAATTTAAATTGAATAAATATTAATAGCAAGAGTTAATTCAATTCTTTAGGTCACCTATATAAGTGGAGGGAAATTCAGAAATAGTGGTTATTCCCTTATTTATTTGTAAAATGTTTTTAAATTCAAAAAATACTTGTTTAGGTGTATAGATCAATTGGCCATCATAATTGTGGGGAAAAAATCATGAATATTTAAATTCTATCACTTCTATGTTATTAGGACACATTTTTGTGAAATATTAAAACATAATATTTGTCATGATCCATACTATATAGATGTGCAACTTGATGGTTGTGTGTCATTCTCTTTTCCTTCCACTTTCTTGGCTTTCAAAGCCATTTTTATCTCTCTTAGAGTTGAAAATTCGAGCTAGGGAGAATAAAGTTGATCAAAATACAAGGGAAAGGTTCATCCTTCGAGAATGGATGGTTATATACTAAGTGACAAGTGTGGGAAAGCTCTTCTTTTTCTTCAAGAATTACTAAACTTGGGAGGGCATTTCCCCGAGGTCTCTAAAAAATTTAAGAATGTAAACTTTAACTTAGGCCCACACAACCATGTCCCATGGTTATGACAAAAGACCTAGGATGTTAGAGTAATCATGCATTAGCTAATAACTATTAATTACTCTTTAATTGATTACAAGTCTATTTTATTCTCATGCACTTAAGCTAAACTTAGGATTTCTTTATTCAGTTAACTAAGTGCTTTTATGTTAACTAGAGTGAGCAATTATTAAGGTTTCTCCTAAATAGAAATCAACCCTCATTGTATTATAACCTAGAGATTTACTCTTGAAATCTCAACCTTTGAGGACTCTTATTTTCCTTGAAGATTCATGATGTTCTTTCTATAGATTTTCTTGTTGAGGAATATAACAATTCTTTGTTTGCAAATCTCTTGTGTGGAAGGTGTTTTTGTTCGTTGTTTGATCCTATGGCTCATGGTTTTGTTTTTTCTCATAATTCTAACATGGAGTCAAAGCCTTGATTCATTGAACCCCTTCTCAATTTATTAGGTTTTTTTTATTCAACAAGGGTAACAGGCTTTACATCTAAATCCCCTTTGCTTTTTTTTGCAAATTTTGGAGGTGGGCATTTTTTTGTGCATTTTTGGCATGGAAAGAACATCACCGTTGGATTCAAAGCTATCAAGAAAGATAGATTTTCCTTTTTTTTTTCCTAATTTAGATTCATGATGTTAGATTTGTGAGGGTTTGAAGTGGTTTTTTTCTAGATCTGGAGGGTACCTGTGTTTTCAAAGTATTTTGGCATGAAAAGGACCTCATAGTTGCATTCAAGAGGCCGATTCCACAAATTTTTACTACAAGAGTCTCAAAGGCAAAAAATAAAATTACTAGGGGTCTAGTACAGTCTATGCATGAATTTTAAAAAAAGATTGAAAAAAATATATAAAAAGTGTGCATTATAGCGCTAAGCGCTATTTATAGCACAACTGCCCAAATATTTTCATGCGCCCTACTTTTTTATTTTTAAAAAAACTACAGTATGTACTTTTCCTAGCCATCACCAACTAGAATATTCTCATTTGATTTGGTCAACATTTTTTAGTATGTTTTAGTTGCAAAGAATACACTAGTACATAAACAACAATATATGACTGAAAAAAGTACTAAAAACTACTTATAAACGACTGAACATGGTCGCATGAGCAGTAGTAGTTTATTGCCAGTCATTTATAATGCGATCAAATTGATGACTAAACCATTTTTTGTTGTTTGATTGATCGATTTGGTTGTTAACTTAGTCATTTGATTGATCGATTTGGTTGTTCATTTAGTAGTTTGATTAATCGAGTTGGTTGTTAATTTAGTCATTAATTTGATTGATTTGGTAGTGTGTTTAGTCGTTAATTTAGTCATTTATTGTTTTAAACTGGTCACTTATTTAGTCATTTTTTATTCATTGATATATTTATTTGTTAATTTAGTCATTAATTGTTGTTAACTGGCCACTTATTTAGTCATTTTTATTCATTGATTTCTGCCAACTAGTAGGTATATTGATACATTATTTATTAATTATATAATCATAATATTTAGTCATATATTTAATCATTATTTATTCACTGATTTCTATCAGTTGGTAGTATATTTAGTCAATTGATAGTAAATATTTAATTGTTTTTGGTCACTGATTTCTGCCTATAAGTGTTGGAAATGAGACAATGATTTAATTGAGGTTTAAACATATAAAAACACATAAAAACATAATCAATTATTCATTTGCACATAATGAAACAGCTATTAAGAAGGAAAATACTAAAATTTTATTGAGAAAACATGCTCTTACAATAGATACAAGACAAAAATGTGTCTGCTTTGAAAAATGTACTATTACAAAGTGTGTTTCTCAGTGTTGTGAATGAGAAAACTGAGTTACAATTCCTTTTTTTTGCTTATGCAAGATATTACAATTTTGATGACAAATTTTCTATGTTGCAACTTATTTGCAACTACACATATGTTGCACTCTCTGCAAATTTTCCTCTTCTTTGCACCTCTTTATCTAGTTTGTTTTTACTTCTTTTTTTGCACCCCTATTCTTTGCATCTACTACTTACACAACAACATATCCCCTCTTATATAATGCACTAGTTTGAATAAGCAGAACCAAAAAAAAAGAGAAAAACATAATCAAGGGGTTTTACATTACATGTGCAATAAGATAGAACATTCTCTATTCTTCTCATAGAATGTACACCCAAATCAGATTCTTTGGCTTTTGTTTGGGTTCAACTTATCCAGGCTCAGTACTTTCTCTGTCTGCAAATTCACTCTCCACACTCTGTTGTTGCTAACCCTTCTATTTCTCTTTTGCACTTACAGCTTGACAAAAAAAACTAAGATCCTTGAACAACATATTCAAACTATTGCATAAAGCAGTGGGCCATGCAGTCTAACAACTAGTACTACAAGATCATAAACATCAACTATGTCATTTTTTTCAAATATTTTAGTGGCCACCATGTGAAGGTCCCTTCTTTCTCTTTTAGACGGACAACTCCATCTATTTTTTATGGATAAGCAAGGGGTATGTTACTTGTGACCTTTAAAATACATACATTTGCATCTCTTGTTCCTTTCAATTTGACTCCATGTATAGTAGATAGTGAGTGAATCTTCCCAATGCCCACAGTAGCACCATCAAACTGATCCAACACCTCAACTTTATCCCCTTCTTGCATTTTATTAATAAATGTCTCCAAAAATTAAAAAATACACATTATATTGAGATATAAAACACACATTATATTTTTTTTGACAGTTGTATGTAATGTCTTATGTCTTGGAACAAATTATTTTTTTTGTGTTTTTTTTATTCCGTTGAATAACAAAGAAGCAACTTTTTACTCTGAACAAAAAAGAAAAACCTTTTACGAGGTACAAACAAATGGAGGGAAAGACCAATTGTGCTAAATTGTACGAGTACTCCAGAAAGAGACATGGATTGACAATGATGTCACCCCAACTGAGGACCATAACATCCTCGAACACAATGCACTAATACATTGTCAAAATCTATGTATGCACTCTATTACAACTAAGCTCTAAGCTTCCATATGCAAATTATATGTTGTAATGCCCCTCCAAGGAACCTCAGAGGAACTAACCAAACTAACTCAGCTAAAAGATAGAAGAAAAAAAATTGATTGAAAATTAGAGCATTATTCCAAGCCAGCTAACTTAGTAAACACAAAAACATATGCAGAAACAATAAAGCTAGGTTAACCTCTAGGGTTTCTTAATTTTATTACTTAACAACCTATAAACATAAAGAAAATCTCCATCTAATTTAAACTTATTCATAGCAATAAGCATTAAAGAAGAACTAACATAAACTAAAGATGCATTCCATTTATATCTACTGAACTGAACAACTAATTAGATTATTTACTTTAAAAGACTAGGTTCATTTTAGATCCCAATCCAAATTTTCCTATGATAAGAGATTAATTATACTATTACAAGCCTCATAATAACATCATTACAATTTCCATCATAAGTCCTACAAAACCATTACATTTAAGTTACATCAAAACAACATCATGATTACATAATAGATACAACATCCACCTTATAGGTGTGTCCAAAATTTCAATTCCATCATGATCGAATAATACAATAATATAAGAATCATCTCCTAATCTACTAGTGGACCGCATCTAGGAGAAACATATGAAGAATGAAGCAACTCCAATCCATGCAAGAACATATCAAAAATACCCGATGGAAGAAGGCATCTACCACCTGACCATGTGGACCCGTAGGACCACCCCCCATGCTAGGAGATAGACATATGACCCACAATCACACAAACAAGGGATACACAATACAAGGTCTCACCCTACCTCCATAGGATATGGACAACAAGAACCACAAGGAAGGAATTCACATCACGAGGACAACTCCAAAGGGTCCATGCAACAAAAACGAGACACTAGTGTTCACAAGGGAAGAGGTTCATCACATAGCTTGATATGGGTTGTCCTGGTATATCTTCATAGACCCTATCCCCCATCTTGGGTTGTCCTAGAAGTATCTCCTGACCCTCGGCCCCCATACAAGACTCATGTGGAACCAACATACCTTTCATGGAGACAAGGCAACTGGTCTTGCCATTCTAGGCCTTCCCATCTCATCTCGAGCCTGAACGAGCACTCGAGCCATGAGTGGGGCATGACATTATCTTGATTAATGTGATTAACTACCCAAACCCCCTAGTTCATTATTTAGGTTATCACTTATTAGATCAACTCTTCCTATGGGTTGTCCTAGCGATCACTTTAGGATCTTAGCCCCCATGGAGAGCCACTCCCCCTTATGACACTAAGCCTCCCCAAACCAACACCAGTCAATCGATACTACAACATGACCATCATCTAAGTGGGGTCCACATTAGAACTTATAACCACACTGCACTCTGACTACAAGAACATTGATTCCCCACCACATGGCACATAAGACACAGATAACTTGGGTTACTTCCATCAAACATAATACAAAAGGGAAATAAATATCAAATGACGCAAAATAATATACAAAACACATAATAGCATCGTAAATCACAACATCACATTATAATTTAATATTAATTTATCATTTATAACATTAATTAAATTTTGTTTATTAAGTTCTTTCCAAACATTGACCAATTAACCAATACATGAATTTAAATATATTAAATAATGTAAGAATTTAAATATATTAAATACTATAAGAATTTGAATATATATTAAATAAGACTCTTCGTTACCAAATTTAATTTAATTGATGAATTTCAAATCATTTAATCTAAACCACATAGTTAACCATTTAACTAATTATTACAACCAATTACAATAAAAATTATCTATTATACAACCATAAAGAGAGTTAAGAAATATAAAAATAATTATCACAATATTTTCAGAACCCCCAATATTCTTGATGATAATACATTTATATATATAATTTATTATTATACTAATATATTGCAATTTATACTCACAGCATATACAACACATTATATTAAATTACCAATACCTATTCAAATATATATTATAACTAATTATAATAAAATTATAATATATTAACATATTAATATATTACGGAGCCCTTCAAAACTAGTTGTAATGGGTTTCGCGGCCCCATCAAAACATGTTTACCTCTAATAAAAAACATATTAATATATTATAATGTATTAAGGTTACATTTTATAAAACATTTTTTTTCATTTAATTTTCCTACAGCTATGGGTGTACCTCCCCACAACCAACATAAATAAAAATAATTTAAATAATTAAATAGCACCCCACCACCCAACATAAATATATTAACAAAAAAAAAAGAATTAAATAGTACCCCACCAGCCAAACATAAATATAAATATAAAATAAAATGAATTAAATAGTAGCCCACCAGCCAACATAATACAAATAAATACATAGCATTACAGGAACCAAAAATTAATATTATGGAACAGTAATAATATGGAAACAACAATAAAATACTGGCACGGTAATAATATTATAGGGACAATAATAATTTCAAACAATAATAATATGAAACGGGGCAAAAGAAATGCAGAGAACAAAAAAATTACCCAAAAAAAAAACAAAATCAAACTCCCCACTGTTTGCCTCCAAAAAACAAAAAACAAAACCTCTCCACAACCACCCTCAACCAACCAAGAATTAAATTAAACAAAACTTAATAATAATATAAGGTCAAATTAGTTAATTACTTAATTTATACTAAAATTTTATATAAATAAATTTAGTTAAAACATTATAAATTGAATTTAATTATTTATTTTGATTTACATAGTCTATAAAATTTGGACATTGAAGGTAATTAAATTCTTTATTAAATTATTTAATTATTAATAAAAGAAATCATTAAAATTAATTTAAATTCTTTATTAAATTATTTAGTTATTAAACTTAAATAGTTATGTACAAAGATTAAATTATTATTTATTAATAAAAAGAAACTATAGAATTAATAACTTAATTATTTGCAAAACAACCGACATAAGGAGGAAATCATCATAAAATAAACCCACCATTCTCAATCAAGAACATGGAATTTCCTAAATGGCCAACCAATCAGGTAGACACAAACTAAGCTAATTGCTCTAATATCGAGCAAAAAGGGTTAAGGTAGGAACAACATGCCAATATGCTATCTCCCACAACCTCCTTCAGAATTAGGTAGGAATGCTCAAACCTGTGGGACCAGGTGGGGTCAATGCCCTGTACCTGCAGCCCTACATCATGGATGAATGCATACACAATATAACATATAAACATGTACACACACCGATGAAGGGAAATCATGACATCTCATGTCTCCCCGAAGGGAGTGATGAGACATCATCCCCTCTCACCACAATTAGAATCAAACACATAAGACATAATACATCATATCTCATAATCTAACTAAAAGGGTTAGTACCAAGGTTAGTATCCATAAGTAACTGATCAAAACGGAAATAGAATCATTAACATAACATATAGATTACTCATAACATTATCTCATAAAATAAACCATTGTCATAACATAAACATCATCTAAATTGTATGTAACTAAATAGTCATCATAAGTCTATCTGAACAAAATCAATGTCCAAAACATGGAGGGGTATCACATCCTCCCCCCTAGGGCTAGGGTTACTCCTGGAAACTTGCAAAAAGATAAGGGTAGATATCTTGCATCCTCCCATGTAGCTGTGGTATCATCATTTGGGTCCCATTAGACCCTGACCTGCTCTATGTCCCGATCCCTGAGGGTCAACCTCCAATGTTGTAGAATGTGCATGAGCTCCAAAGAAAGCTACCTGTCCTCTACCTGCAATGCATTCCAATCCATTACATGGGTCACATCAAGAAAGTATTGTCGAAGAACTGATACATGAAAAAAATCATGGATGTGGGACATGCTTGGTGGTAAGGCAAGATGATAAGCAACATGTCATATCCTCTCAAGAATCTCAAAGGGGCTGACAAACTGAGGTGCCAACTTAGAGCACTCTCTGGAATACACAATCTCCAACAGAAAACTGACAATCCACCCTACGAGCATTGGCATACTTCTTCTACATGTCCTGACCTACCACCAAATGCTCGTGAATACGCTCAACCTACTACTCCATCTCCTGAAGCATCTTCAAGCCTAATAACACTCTATCCTCTAACCAATCCCAACTTAAAGGGGTACAACAAGGACGACCATACAATGCCTGGAAGGGAGACATACCTATAGAACTATGATATCCATTGTTATAGGAAAAATCCACAAGATAAAGGTAGTCCTCCCATCGAGACTGTTGATCCATGACATACATACGTAACATGTCCTCCAAAACCTGATTAACCCACTCTATCTTCCCATCTGTCTCCGGATGATAAGTCAAAATGAAGTTCAACTGAGTCCCCAAGGCATGCTATAGTGATGTCCACAATGCTGATGTGAAGATAGGATCTCTATCTAATATGGTCCTATGACGGATCCCATGCAACCTCACAATATCCTCCATAAAAACTCGAGCCACCATAGTTGTTGTGTAGGAAGACTACATGGGAGATAAATGAGCAACCTTGGTCAATCTATCTACACTGACCATGATGCAATCATGACAATGAGATGAAACCATAAAACCTACTACAAAGTCCATAGAAATGATGTCCCATTTCCACTATGGGACCAAATTGGACTGCAAGAGCCCTACAAGATACTGATGCTTAGCTTTTACTCGTTGACACTCCAAGCATCTAGACACAAAATCTATGATATCCTGCTTCATACCAAACCAATGGTAGAATGTTTCAAATCTGTGTGCATCTTCTTGACACTAGGATGTGTCGAGTAAGGTGCACAATATGCCTCAACCATAATCAATGTGTGAAATCCATCCAAAGTAGGAACATGAATCTATCCAAGATGCCAAAGAAGACCATTTGACTCAAGAACATAACCGGAAGATTTTCCCTCTAGAGGCCTCCCAGCCTCTACCTCGAATCTAACGTCCTGATACCATGTGTCCCTTGGGAGGGCCTCGAGGATCCTGTCCCTCAAATCCACACCAAGGGTCACCACTGCAATCTTGTGCTGCCTCTGACTTAAAGCATCTGCTACTACATTCTCCTTCCCTTGAATACATCTTACCTCAAAGTCATACTCCCAGAGGAACTCCATCCATCAATGTTATCAGGCATTCAAATTCAGTTGGGTGAAAATGTACTGTAGACTACGGTGGTCACTATGCAGCTCAAATCGACACCCCAAAATAAAATGTCCCCACTTCACCAAAGCATGAACCACTGCTGCCAACTCCAAGTTGTAAGTGGGATAGTTCATCTCATGATCCTTGAGTTTGTGAGACTCATAAGCGATCACACAACCATCCTGCATAAGTACTACTCCTAAGCCCTCCAAAGAAGCATCGGTACACACCACAAAATCTCGAGATGGATCAGGAACTACCAAAATAGCTGCACTAACGAGAAGCTCCTTCAGAGTACAAAATGTCATCTCACACTAATTTTTCCACACAAGCTTCTTCCATTTCCTCTAAAGGGAAGTAATTGGGTGAGCTATCTGAGAAAATCCTGAACAAACTAATGGTAATAACTAGCCAACCCCATAAAACTCCAAATTTCTAAAAGATTTTCTGGTGCTGGCCAATCCACAATGGCCTATATCTTAGAGGGATCCATGGCTATATCCTCTCCTAAAATCACATGACCAAGGTACTTAACCTCAGTCTAGAAAAATTCACACTTAGCCAAGTTGGCATAGAGATTATTCTCCCTTAAACACTGCAATACTTGACGTTAATGAACCTCATGCTCCTCCATCGATCTAGAAGAGATCATAATATCATCCAGGAACACAAGAACAAACAGATCCAAGAAAATGTGGAACACTCCATTCATCAAAATCATAAACACTAAGGGTGCATTCGTCAACCTAAATGGAACCACTGTGAACTCGTTGTGTCCATATTGGGTACAAAAAGTGGTCTAATGGATATCTTCCTCATGGAAATGCAACTAATGATAACCTCACTTTAGATCAATCTTAGAGAACACTTGGCCCCTTCATATGATCAAATAGATCGTCTATTATAGGTAGCGAATAATGATTCTTGATCATCACCTTATTCAACTGCCTATAATCAATGCATAAACAAAGAGAACCATCCTTCTTCTTCACAAAAATAACTGGCACTCCCCACGGAGAAACACTAGGGAAAATAAATCCCTTAGAAAACAACTCCTCAAGCTACAACTTCAACTCACTCAACTCCTGAGTGGTCATTTGATAAGGAGTTCTAGAAATAGGTTCTTCCCCTGGCACCAAATCGATGTGAAAGTCTATGTCACGCTTCAGTGGTATACTAGGAATATCACTAAGGAAAACATTGGCATGCTCCCAAAGAATGGGATGACTATCCAAAGATACCTCCTGAAACCTTTCTTCATTCAAATCCTCTAGGGACACAACAAATGATTGAAACCCTTGATGCAAACATCGCTTAAGCTACATCGCAAAGATCATGCAAAGGGAAATGGATCTCTGAATCCCTACCATATCTACATTGTGACCAAAATCATCCACACACTACACAATCTTCTGACGATGGACAATAGAAGCATGATGGGAATCTAAAAAATCCAACCCCAAAAAAACTCCATAAGACCCCAACGAAATTACCCAGAGGTCTAATGAGGTAGAAAAAGGGCCTAAATCCAATACACAAGTCAGAATATAGGAATCCACAGCCACACGGGAACTAGTAGCCAACTCAACCTGCCACCTATTTGCCTGCTTTGCAGATGCCAACTCACACCACTCCATAATAGAAGAAGATATAAATGAATTTGAGGCACCTAAATCTAATAATATAGAGATAGAAGTATCTCCCAACATACCTATGGTCTCAATGATCATTGCATGATGCTCTTCCTAGCAATTACCAACCACTCCAAACACGTGATGAGATCTACCTGCATCTCTTATTGTGGGCTCTGATGTTGTCAATTTCTGGCTAGCTTCTTGTGTTGATCTCTAAGGGAAACATGCAGATATGTGACCATACTATCCACAAGAAAAACACCCACCAAAACCTCTTCCACCTAATGGTGCACTAGACTATTGAACACTACCCCTACTAGAAACCTAAGGTGCATTCTAGGTAGATCGACTGAGGTAATATTGTTTGGCCTATTGCCAGTTATGATCCTTCCTAGACTGAGAGCTACTTCTCTTCTAATTCTGAAAGTTCCTTTGTTTCAGTTGGGATCGTTGCTACTACTACCCACCCTTAGCGGGTGTCTCATGGTTCCTAAAGGAATCTACTGCCTGAGATTGACTACCTCTAGCCCTGAAACTTGCTAAAGGTGCACTACCAATATGCACACCTATCTACCCTCATAAAGCCATGGCCAAGTTCTCCTCCACCTATCGATCCTTCTCTACCACCACCTCCATGGTCTTCGGCTCAAAAACATGGACTCCCCCACTAATACGAGCATTCAAACCCCTAATGAAATATTGGACCAACATGTCCTCGTCATCACCAATACTCGCATAGTGCTTGAGTTCAAAGAATCTATGCTTGTATTGATCCATGATCAAATCCATCTGCCTCAACTCATGAAACTCATCCGCGCGACATTGCCTCCAGTGGTATGAAAAAAAGAAAGCTTTGAACCTCTCCAGAAACATCTCCCATGAAACCGAGCCAATGTCTAGATGCAACTTTTGTTCCTCCAACTACCACCATGTGGAAGCAAAACCACTAAGGTGCATGATGGTGCATCTCACCTTGGTGTTACTACCATACAGGTGCATGGAAAAACACCTATCCAAGTCTATCAACCATGTCTCAGCCTCCAAGCTACCACTAGAACCATCGAAGGTAGGAGGGAATGACCTCAAGTGATCCCTCATATGACCTGCTATAATAGTCTCCTACTTTGTTGTGACATCTCTCCTCCTAGGAGACCTTTATCTCTCCCTATCGATATGTCCAAATTGTTGGGATTCCCCATTTTGATTACCCTCCTATCTAGGGCCTAGGCAGGCAAGGATCTCCTCAAGAAAAAGATGTAACTAAGCTCCCTCTAACTCTGGCTAACCAAGATTTTGACCCACACTCCTCTAATCATTTTGAGAATCTTGTTGTTCCTCACGACCACCCTTGTGGGAATCATGAGAAGGTAGGTTTTGGTGGTTAGCCCCATGGCCACCCCCTCGAACTCTACCATGGCCCCGACCTTGACCTCTAGGAATCTTCCGGAACGAACACCACTAAAGGAAAATTATAAGGTCACTATGCAAGGATGACAAAAAGGGGGAAAACATAATCACAAGAGTCCAATCAACTAGGACAACATAATGGGCTCATATGAAAATAGAGTACCCAGTGTTAGAAACTTGTGCTCTAATACCAGATGTAATGCTCCACCAACGAACCCCAGAGGAACTAACCAAACTGACTCAGCTAAAAGATAGAATTTTTTTTAATGAAAACTAAAGCATTATTCCATTCTAGCTAACTTCGTAAACCCAAAAGAACATGCGGAAACAATAAAGCTAAGTTAACCTCTAGGATTTCTTAATGTTGCTACTTAATGAACCATCAATTTTGAGGTGTGTTCTATGTACTTCTCTTGCACTCTTAAGGCTTTTCACCTAAAAGGAGAGAGATAGACCCCAAAAATTGAAGTGGTTCACTCAAACTAAGGTATGCAAGATGTAATTGAGACTAAATGCAACTAAGTGATGAAATTGGCTGATTATGTTCATCCAAAACTAATGAAATATGTAATGTTTGAAAACATAGTGACGTTCGCAAAAAGCTTAAAAAGATGAAAAAAATGCAAATGAAACTAAATAGAAAGTTGTAATTCAGAATGTGTGCACCTGTAAGACTGATCAAGGTTGAAAAACACTATGGAAATCTATAAAATTTTACTTTTAGGTTGACTGGGACTCATTTGCCACCCTAGGCGAATCAATCCCAGGTTAGGGTTTTCTGCCCAGAAACTGGTTTCTGCTCACTGGGTATTGGAATCTACATTTAACTTTGACAACTAGCTTAAGTGGGACTCATTTTCCATCCATGGAAAATCAGTCCTCTTTCAATTTGCTGCAAACTCATATCTTAGACTTGCACCTTGTCACTTGTACAACACTTTTTGACGAGAATCTAGATCGGGATCTCAAAAAATACCTACAAAAAAACTTAAAATTTATTGTCTAATGGGGAGTTTGCCTTGTTCAAACCCCTAATTGGGTATTCAAACCTTGAATGGGTAAAATCTGCATAAAACCCTAGTCTTAAGTGTGTTAAAGACTAGGAAAATTTGAAGTATGACAAAACCCTATTCTAATGTGCTAGAATAAGATGTACAAATGTGATTTGAATGATGCAAGACTTCAATCCTAGAAACCCTACAACATATAAAATGGATGACATGCAAATGAAATGAAAACCTTAATCTGAAGATAGAGAGAAAATGGAAGATGGGATCACTTTGAAAACAAGTCTTTAGGTTTGATTTGATGGCTAGTTGCATCTCCTCAACCTAGATCTCTCCATGATTCTCCATAGGCATCCATCATAAACTCTTTGCAATGTTGGATCTTGAATGAGAAGTGAGCTTGAAGACCCGCAAAAACCCTAGTTTGTTGCCCTAAAGCTTCAACTTTGTTGTATAAAATGAAAATAAGACTTATTGTGGAAGACTCCAAACACCTGACTTTTGATTTTACTTTGTAAAAATGACCAAGAGATGTAAAAAATGACCTAAAATGTGTATTTATAGGTATCAACACTTAATTTTCCTGTTATTTAGACCTAAAAGGTTGACATTCGTTGAAAAATTAAGTTGAATTAATTGAATTCCCGCTCAAAATTGAATTCCCCCCCAAAAGGGACTCATTCGCCACCCTTGGCGAATGGGTCCCAGCAGAAGGGACTCATTTGCCCAAGCTGGTGAATGGGTCCCACTAGTGGTTTTTGGAGGTGATTTTTCAGGATATGAGTGAATTAAGTGTTGTTTGTTAGGATTTAGATGATTTCTCAAGTGAAACAGGCCTCTAGATAAAAAATAATGGGTCTTAGGGGCCTATAAATGTTATTTTGAAGAATGAATAATGCAGGGTGACTCAAAAGTAGGTCTAAATTAAGTGTGAAATTGTCTCTTTTCTCAAGAGTGTCAAATTTTCTATGCCACATTTAGCCCCCACTTTAGCACCCATATGACTCTATGTGCATATGTAAGCTAAAGGACTTTAAACAGTGTAATTTATTGCATAAAAGGATGCTCATTCAAAAGATGGGAGGACGAATCCCCTAGTGTAGTTATCTACAAAACCACAACATTAGAAACCGCATCCTTCAGCACAAGTTCGTTAATTGTCCAAAAATCCTTTTATCTAACTCCTAGGAATCCAATTCGAGGGTAGATGTATGCCCCCCTTGATTTTGCTTGCTTTACAGAGGTGGAATCAAGGTAGAAATCTAGCCACATCAAATAAGGAGTATCATACTATAGGGAATTTCCAAGTACCATGCCACGTAAAGATAGACAATTGGTGATGTCATGTGCGGAATCACGATTCCAACACATCAAATGACGTCGAAAACAAAGTTCCCTAGCTCATGTTATGTTTTTTTGAAGAAAAGGTACTTTATGAACTCTTAAAAGAAAATAACCCTATTTTAATGCATAAGAGTAAAAGTGATGAAAATAGGTGAAAAGAGGTAAAGGAGAGTAATTTGTCGCTTACTATTGCATTTTACGTTTGTGTAGCTTGAGAGTGACGAGTGAGATGAGAAGATGCCAAGTAGATGGGGTTACACGCCTTCACGACTGAATGAGCTTTGAGAGCAAGTGGTGCACGATGAGCTGTACCATGAGGTGAGTCAATTCTACAACTTTCACTTAGTGATTTTGTAATGATTTAATTATTTTGAATGCATGGATAGGTTAATTTAGGGTCTTGGAAAAAAACTTTGCGAAGTGTCATGTTTTGGTGCAAGAGCACCTATCTTGTTTTATCTGAATCTGATCAAGTTTGGTTGGGAATAGGTTGTTTTGGGAGTTTTGGGTCTTAAATTGTGTCAATAAGGTCTAATTGACCATTTGAATGTATTTGGGAGTTCAATTTTGTAAAGGGATGCAAATGTTGTCAAAGATGCTCAAAATTGCAAAATATGTAAATATGGGTTTTTGAAGGCTTTAAGGGGGTTGAGTCTTAGGTTATGTTAAATAAGGTCTTATGGGATCATCTAATATTTTTTTTGAGTCTAGGTAATGGTATTTAAGAGGTCTTGGGGGTTAAAATGTGCAAAATTGACATAATTGTCAAAATTGTCAATGTTGTAATACAAAAAATGCAATTTTGTGGAACTCAACAGTCAAGTGGGAATTTGAAAATTGGTTGGATGGTTTGGAGGTAAGTTTTAGGAGGTAAATGTATAAATACATGTAATCCATCAATTTTCAAGGTTGTTAAAAAGGATTTTCAGGAAGATTCAATAAGAATAACCCCTATTTTGCTTAAATTTTTGTATTTCTCTGTAAATTTTGCATTACCAGCAATTTCTACGACCCCGTACTATAACTAATCATTCTAAAAGTTTGTGCATATTGTAGAGGTTTGAGATAACTGCATTTTACATTTTATTTGATGGTTTCAAGTTGAAAATAGTGTAAGTTTGATTCAAATTACACTAACTGGTATGTAGGTGCAGTTTAGGGAGTTTTGAAGTTTTAAACATGGAATAAGCCCATTCCATGTACTGTGACCACTATGAAAAAGTGGAATGGGCATAGGGAGTTAGAATTAGGATGGTATATTGTAGGGTTGAGTCTATATGGGGAGTTTTTTGGGGAAAAAAATATGACTATCCTGGGAAAATGGTGATTTAAGGTTGAAAAAGATGGTTTTGTGAGTGAGGTTGATTAAATGTTGTGTGTGAGGGATATGTGAAGGATTTGTGAGTATAGGAAGACATAATACTGAGTATTGGAGACATTTTCTAGATTGTGAGAGGTTGGGAACTATTGAATTCAATAAACCCTACCCTAATTGAAGGAAAATGAGGGTTTTCTGAATCAGCGATAGAATGAGGGTTTGTGTATCTGAAACTTGTTGAAATTGGCCTTTTGTTACCTATTTTAAAGCTATAGGTGGTTGTTCAAGGTTTTGGAAAAGTTACAAGAGTACTTTCTTTGAAAAATAGACCTAATTGGTCTATTAGGACAACATAATCTCAAGGTTTTGTGTGAGTTGTTCAAAAGGAACCTAAATTGGTTTTGAGATATGTTTAAGTTGGCCTTGAAGGGTGTTTAAATCTGTCAAGAGTTTATTTGTGGTGAGAAACTTTGAGAAGAAAAGTTGATCAAACTGGGTCTATAGACCTAACACTAAAAGGGTAGAGTTAGACTGCAAAGGTGCATTGTAAGAGGTCTATGAATCCTATTATTGTTTGATTTATTTTGAATTGAGTTGTTACAAGTGAAAACCACCCATCCCTACATCAGTTGGTATCAGAGCACAAGGAATAGGTCTTTTGAAGATTGAAAATTGTCGATTGAAGAGAAGAACGAAGGAAGTTGAATAGTCAAAGTATCAAGATGCCTCCAAAAAGAGATAATGTGATGAGGAAGATGCAAGAGATGGAAGAGAAGATTGAAAGGGAGATGATAAAGTTGCAAGAATTCCAAAATAGATTTGCAGCAAGGTTGGAAGATGTTGAGACAGGAAAAAAGAGGAATAATTATGGGAGATGAAAGTAAATCTGAAGAGGAAGAAGATGAAGACTTTGAAGATGTAGTGGAAGAGTTGGATGAGGAAGAGAAGAAGATGGAAAGTATCTTGAAGGTAGTGAAAGGTAATAAGCATAAGGTAAAAGTTGAATTACCAATGTATGATGGTACTTTAGATGAAGAAGCATTATTAGATTGGATTTCTGCTTTAGACAATTTCTTTGAAAGTGAGGATGTGTCTGATGAGGAAAAAGTGAAGATAGCTAAGAATAAATTGAAGGGGAATGCATTATTTTGGTGGGATTATGAACAAGCAAAGAGGAGAAGAAGAGGTAAGCCCAAAATTTATTCATGGGATAGGATGGTAGCTAAGTTAAATGGTAAATTTTTTCCAAATGATTATGCTATTCAAATTTCAAAGAAACTTCAAGATTTAAAGCAAAGAGAGATGGATGCAAAAACATACACTAATGAATTATATAAACTGATCATAAGGGTAGGACATGTAGTAGATGATGTTGAGAAAGTGGCCAAGTACCTTAGTGGGTTGAGATTTAATATCCAAGATGAAATAAGTTTGCATAATCAAGGAACCATTGAAGAATGCTATTAGATGGCAATAAGGGCAGAATAAAAGGTTAAAAGGACACAAGAAAAATCAACAAGAGGAAGGGGTAGCACTTCAAGGGGTAGAGGCACATTTTATTCTTCAAGACAAACCAATGAGAGCCAAGGTGATGCAAATAAAGGGCAAGAACCACTTGTAGATTTCAGAGGTGGATTCAGGGGATCAAGAGGCAGATTTGGTGGAAGGAATCCTACCAATTTTGTAGGAAGGTGTTATAAGTGTGGTGAGTATGGTCACCCTACTTGGAAATGTCCTGAAAAATCTTGGTTCAACATCTAGTGGTGGAGAAAAGAAGAATGAAAAGAGAGCTCAGATTGTCCAAGAACATGAATGTGAAAGTTCAAGTTCAAATACTCTATGTGTTGCACCTGAAGTTGGTGAAAGTTTGATGGTAAGGAGAACTTTGTTTCAAGCATCCAAGGATAAAGAGATGGCTCAAAGAAGGAAATTGTTCAAGATAGCTTCCGAGTGTAAAGGTAAGGTGTATAAAATTGTAATAGATCCAGGATCTACAAATAACATTATTTCTTGTGAAATGGTTGACAAGTTACAGTTGGAAAGGATCCCTCTTGAAACACCATATCAAGCTTCGTGGGTGAGTGATGATCAATCTATTCTTGTTAAAGATTAAGCATTAGTTGAATTTCAAATTGGTGAATATAGGGATAAAGTGCTTTGTGATATCTTACCAATAATTTGTTGCCATTTACTCCTTAGAAGACCATGGAAATTTGATAGGCACTCAATCTATGATGGGAGAGCTAACACATCATATTTTGAAGGATGGTGTCAATTTTATACTAACCCCATTGTAGGAAGGTGGAAAAGAGTAAAACAAGACAGACAAGGTTATTAATTTTGGTAAGGAGGAGGTTGAAAAGTTTGTAGGAGATAAGAAAGAAGAGAAAAGGGCATTTGCAGCCACTTCTAGGTCAGGGAATGAGAAGATAGTGAATTTGCAGGCCACCATAGTCATGAGAAGCAATAAAGATGGTGAAGGAAAGGTGTCTAGGACTGAGCTAAGGAAGGATGAGGGTGAAAATAAATAGAATGAGTTGAAAAGACAAGATGGAATTGAAGATGGAATTGAAGTTGGGATAGTATTTTGTCTTATTGTTGTAAGAAAGTTGCAGGGCAGCCAAGTACTAATGATATAGTGATGGAAAAGTTTGACAAGGTAGAGGTTGTTGAGAAAGGAAAGTTGAACACATAGATGCAAGGAAAAGTGAAGGTGAATTAAGAGCAAGTGAATAGATTCAAGTGTGAAATCAAAGGTAACAAATAAGTAGATGAAATTAAGATTGAGAACAGTGTGTTTTCATGTGATAAAGTAAGTAAAAGGACAGTCATAAGAAGAGGGACAGATAAGAGAAGTTTCACAAGGAAATCAATGCAAAAGAAGGCAAAGATAGGTGATAAGAAGTATGATTTCAAAGGTAGTGTTACAAGACAACAGTATATGCTTCAGAGGAAGCGAAAAAGAGAAAGTGAAGTGCAAAGAGATGTAGAACACAAGTTGGAGTAGTCTAAAGTTCATTTCCAAGAAACTTGGAAAAGTTTTGAAGGCAGTTGCATGGTGCAGGAGCACCTATCTTGTTTTATCTGAATCTGATCAATTTTGGTTGGGAATATGTTTTTTTAGGAATTTTGGGTCATAAAGTGTGTCAATAAGGTCTAATTGACCATTTGAATGTATTTGGGAGTTCAATTTTGTAAAGGGATGCAAATGTTGTCAAAGATGCTCAAAATTGCAAAATATGTAAATATGGGTTTTTGAAGGCTTTAAGGGGGTTGAGTCTTAAGTTATGTTAAATAAGGCCTTATGGGATCAACTAATATTGTTTTGAGTCTATGTAATGGTATTTAAGAGGTATTGGGGGTTAAAATGTGCAAAATTGACAAAATTGTCAAAATTGTCAAAATTGTCAAAATTGTCAATGTTGTAATACAAAAAATTCAATTTTGTGGAAACTCAACGGTCAAGTGGGAATTTGAAAATTGGTTGGATGGTTTGGAGGGAAGTTTTAGGAGGTAAATATATAAATACATGTAATCCATCAATGTTCAAGGTTGTTAAAAAGGATTTTGATGAAGATTCAATAAGAATAACCCTTGTTTTGCTTAAATTTTTGTATTTCTCTGTAAATTTTGCATTACCAACAATTTGTACCGCCTCATACTATAACTAATCATTCTAAAAGTTTTTGCATATTGTAGAGGGTTGAGATACCTACATTTTTCATTTGATTTGAGATTTTCAAGTTGAAAATAGTGCAAGTTTGATTCAAATTACATTAACCGGTCATTTTGAAGTTTTAAACATGGAATAAGCCCATTCCACGTACTGTAACCACTATGACTAAGTGGAATGGTAATAGTGAGTTAGAATTAGGATGGTATATTGTAGGGTTGAGTTTGTATGAGGATTTTTTTGGGGAAAAAATTGTGACTATCCTTAGAAAATGGTGATTTAGGGTTGAAAAGATGGTTTTGTGAGTGATGTGAGTGAGGTTGATTAAATGTTGTGTGAGGGCTATGTGAAGGATTTGTGAGCATAGGTAGACATAATACTGAATGTTGGAGGAATTTTATAGATTGTGAGAGGTTGGGAACTATTGAATTCAATAAACCCTACCCTAATTGAAGGAAAATGAGGGTTTGTGTATCTAAAACTTATTGAAATTGGCCTTTTGTTACCTGTTTTAAAGGTCTGGTTGGTTGTTCAAGGTTGGGGAATGTTGGTGTAATTAATTATTAATTACACTTTGCATAAGTTTACTTAGGCTTTATTTAATTCCTAAGTTATAGGATTTATCCTTATCTTGTTGAGCTATCTTGTTGCTCAAGATAAGATTAGGTTTATGCATCTTTGCTTTTATAAAGCAAATTATCTCTTGTAATATTTTGTACTTCAAATATATCAATTTGCACATCTTTTGCAAATCTCTCCTTTTTCATTTTTCTCTTCTGTGGAAGGTGATTTTTCTGGTTTACAATCAGATCTTGGTTTCTAACATGGTATCAGAGCCTCGATTTGTAGCCCCTTCTCAGCTTTTTTGGAGGAACACATTGCAGAGCTCGTTCGAGGTCCCTCAAGGGTTTCTTTCCTTGAGCATATTTTTGGAGCATCTTGGATCAGATCGAGGTTTTCCATTGGATTCAGAGCACTGGAAAAAGTCAGAAATGACTTTTATTTCATTCATTTTCATCATTGTTTGCCAGATCTGTGAGGGTTTCTAGCATGGTGACTTTTCTGATAGATCCGGGGGTCACCTAATTTTCAAAGCACTTTGGGCCCAAAGGAACCTTGCCGTTGGATTTGTAGCGCCCAAAAACCCCTATTTGCATATAAAGTTTGTCCGATTTCGACACAGTCGTCCGGAGAGGCAAACTTTTTTTGCCCAAGGGTCATACGGCCCCTAGGCACAGTTTTTGAGGCATCGTTTTTGAGAAAAATTCAAAAAAATCATTTTAAAATCAAAAAATTGTTTGAAAATTGGCGCCACCCGTTTTAATGGGATGCGCCACCCGCGGCCACTAGGCGGCCGCCGGTGGCTCCCCCTTGCAGCGCCCCAGCTTGGTTTGTCAGCCCCTAAGGGCTTAAATCGCCAGCTCTAGGTTTTATGGTGACCAGAGCCCAAGCGCTAGCTCCAGCCGGGCTTTTAGCCCTAGCCCTGGTCACATGGGTGACCAGGGTCCGCGCCGCAACCCCTTGGTCCACCCATGCGACTAGGGGCCTTATTTTTTTAACCCCTGAGGGCTTCACATGGCCAAATCGGACCCTTTTGGACCAATTTCGCGGAAACGGGCTTAACTTTCACATACGGCAACGGTTTTTTGCAAACGAGATATTTCCGAAAAGTTGTTTGTGCTCTCTATGCAATGGTGTAGGTATAATTTTTTGGTTTTTCTTTTTTAATGTCTTTTTCAGCCTCAAAAGTTAGATGTTGTCATTTTCACTCCAGGACGCATATCTTTTGACTCGCTTATCCATTTTTCACAATTTTTGCGGCGTTGGAAAGCTGGTTTCGGCCTCTATGTAGATCTGAGGTCATTTATAGAAAAATTGTAACTTATTTTATGCATGCATTCAATTTTTGTTTCGTGTGCTAGGTTTGCATTTTCGCCTATGTTTCTGTAGTTTTGCATTCTCTCCTTCTGCAATCATTGGGTATTGTCATAACGAACTGATATAAAGTTACATTAAGGGGAGTTCTTGCATCCATCTTTCATGTTGGTGACAACTCACATGAGTTTGTTTGATTTCTTGTTGTCTCATTTTAGCTTCTTTCTTGCTTAGCTAGACACATCTTTGGTTTGCATCGGTTCACACTTCACATTGGGATTTTATGGTTCTTGATCCAAATTGGTTCAGATCTTTCTCATTTGAGGGCCATGTCTTTATGGTTAATGTTCTAGAATCTTGATGGTACTCGTCCTATGGGCAGTTTTAGTTTCAGTTTGGCATTGGCTTCAAGAGACAGCTTCTAGATTTGTCATCATTATGGGTTCATTCATCCTTTCATCTACTGTTGCTTACAGATTTCAGGGTTGATCCAGTATGTGAGTTTCTAGTGTTCCTTAGCATCGGGTCCGCTATTGCATTTGTGATTCCGATATGGTATTTTGCAAACAGAAGTATCTTTCCTTGCTTGCCGGATTTGGGGTTCCAGTGTTGCTTCTTCAGAGTTCTTCCAATGATTCTTCACAGCAGTTCATCTCACTGAGGGGGGGTTTTCTCTCTCTTTGCATTTGTACATGTTTACCTGATCAGGCCTTGTTGTCGAGACTCATATTTGCATAATAATCTACTTCTCCCTAAGTTGCACTTATGGGGGGGTGTTGGTGTAATTAATTATTAATTACACTTTGCATAAGTTTACTTAGGCTTTATTTAATTCCTAAGTTATAGGTTTTATCCTTATCTTGTTGAGCTATCTTGTCGCTCAAGATAAGATTAGGTTTATGCTTCTTTGCTTTTATAAAGCAAATTTCTCGAATAATATTATGTTGTACATCCTTTTGCAACCTCTCTGCTTTTTCTGATTTTCTCTTCTGTAGAAGCTCTTTTCGGTTTGCAAATATGATCTTGGTTTCTAACAGGGAAAAGTTACTAGAGTACTTTATTTGAAAAATAGACCTAATTGGTCTATTAGGATAGCGTAATCTCAAGGTTTTGTCTGAGTTGTTCGAAAGGAACCTAAATTGGTTTTGAGATATGTTTAAGTTGGCCTTGAAGGGTGTTTAAATATGTCAAGAGTTTAGTTGTGGTGAGAAAATCTGAGAAGAAAAATTGATCAAATTGGGTCTGCAGACCTAACACTGAAAGGGCAGAGTTAGACTACAAAGGTGCATTGTAAGAGGTCTATGAATCTAATTATTGTTTGATTGATTTTCAATTGAGTTGTTATAAGTGAAAACCACCCATCCCTGCATCACTTTTTTTTGCAAAGTGTCTTGTTTCTTCACAAAGTGTCCCAAAAGGGTTCTAAAGTGTCTAGGGCCTTTAGAAAAGCACACTAGATGAACTTTAGCACACTTGCATAATGAATAATGTAAAATTTGAAGATATTAGATGAATTTTTAGAACATATTGTTGTGACTTTGATAGGTTCCATCCCAGTCACGACAGTGGCTAGGAGGGAGATAGATTAACTTTCTTAGAGATTTAGCTCGAACACTATCAGTAGCAGATACAAAGCATCTACAAGCAGTAGGCATCTTTTGGCTATATCTGATGCCACCTATGAGATACCATGACACCATGTTGATGGCCCTATGCGAGCACTGGGACACTGACACATGTACATTTCACCTTCCGACTAGGGAGATGACCATCACCCTAGAGGATGTACACTATACTCTCTGAGTTCCTATTCGGGGAGAGCAAGTATATTTTTGAGGGGATCAGTCATTCCGTGAGAAAGAGGACATGCAGTATTGCTTGGATGGACCTATTCATAATGAGCACGTAAGAGTGCGAATCGAGCTTCCTATTATGCTATGTTTGTGAGCCCCCATAATGAGATGGATTATGATGCATATGGTGGCTCTATTTCTCAATCCTGATGGTTGAGTGGCACACCTAGATGGAGGATTGGTACACTTGATTCGCGGGATGGCAGAGAATAGGACGGTCTACGCTTGGGGACATTGTATTCTAGCGCATCTTTATTATGATTTGGGCTGATTTGTGTTTCAAGAGATCGACAGTCTGGTGCACTGCACACTTCTACAGGTGTGGTGCCTCGAGCATATTACATGTACTAGGCTTTTCAGTTTCCCATGTGCCATAGCTGTAGGATATCCATGAGCCTTTGGCTATCCTCTATAATGCTTGTGGTAGTATGGAGATCTACAGTTTTGGAGGGTGAGATTTGACTAGCAGGAGGAGGATGAGATCATATGGAGACCTTATCTACTCACACTATAGTGGCTAGATCCCACAAGACAACTAAGGAGGATGCAGATGGATAGATTTATAATTGGGCGACATGACTATGTTGTATGACCTTTCTATTATGGGTGAGTCATGTGATAGTTTGGGTAGGTGTAGACACCACCAAGGGCATGCCCTTTCATTAGGAAATCAATGCGAAGTGCCTAGAGGCCAGGTGATAGCGCTCAACTCACTATAGACCACGTCATCCAGAGTGACTCAGATGATTCAGATCATGATCAACCACTAGTCTCCAATGCTGATGATGTCGGTAGCACAAATGAGCATAAGGAGTGGTGGTTAGTGACATGACCAGCTCCTGTGTTCCCCATGGATGTCCCTATATGTGATGTAGGACCAGCACCAAATGAGGGATATGAGCCAAAGGATAGGGCCAAGGATGTACGATACAGGCCAGTAGATATATTTATGGATGTTATCGATGATGAATATGATTCAGAGGTTGATATTGACTATGAGGACCAAGATAGAGGAGAGGAGGAGTATGATTATGAGGAGGAAGAGTATGAGGATTATCCACCCCTGAGTGAGGGTGATGAGGTAGTGAATGAGGATTAGCACGAGTGAGGAAAGTTCTCACATACTCATGTGACTAGATCACATGCAGTAGCTACATAAGACATTGGTACCCACAATCAGAGAGAGGCTAACATGTCCTCCATGCCCCCCAGAGAGGATGAGGTTGATATCCCTCAGTGAACTGGAGATATAGGTGATGATATTTTGTTTTATGCATGTACTTTAGTGTTTACGCTTTATATATATATATATATATCATGATGATGTTTACTGATTGTGTACTATTTCTACCTTGTAGGAGCAATGAGAGACTAGTGAGAGTTCTATTGTCAGATTTCCATTGAGATAGTACCTACATCCATCGACAAGGAGGAGATGGACCCTGATTACGTGCCCCCACCGATCATGGAGGAGGATCCAGAGTCACTTAGAACTTTCACAAGGCTACGAGCAGTGTATAAGAGCATGAGGAGATGAATTCATTGAGCTAAGAGCATAGGAAAATCATCCCAGACACTAGCAAAGATGGAGAGACTGCATGCAGAGCTAGCATAGCTACAGGCGGAGAGGGATCAGATGGTAGAGGAGCGTTTGGTAGCTCTTGGTTGAGTACAAGGTTTGGAGTATACACTCGGAGTTGGAAAATTGTGATCATGATCACACACAACCGTCTCATGACATCCAGGGACCAAATCATGGGTGCCAGAGCCCGAAGGGTCTAGCTCTCACAGAACTTGGTGATTTTGTACATTATGATGAGATGTACATAAAACTTTTGATATATATATAAACATGAGAATTTGATGTTTTTGTAATTTTTCTAAATGTGTTTGAATGTTAAATGACAATGTGATTAATTAAATAACTTGTGGTAAAAGTATTTAATTAATGTCTACATGATTTAACATGAATGATGTGATCTAATGTAAAACATATTTCATTTTCACTTTAGATACAACATTGCTAAATTAAAGAAAGTATGTTAAATTAGATACACCTATAATTCATATAAGGATAAAACTTAACATAACATGAGGGTGAATAGTATGAAATCTAAAGCAATTATAAAAAGAACTTAAATAATTACCTTAGTGTTCAAGACAAACACATGACTAGTTGTCAAGAACGAAGCAACGTGAAAGTTATTTAGAATGAAACCAAATAACTTTAGACAACATCGCTTTTTCATTCATACTATTCAAGGAGGCTAGAGATAATACCAATGCAGATTTGTGACATTAATTGGTTCCTTAAGGGGTGTTCCATCGAGATCTATTAAGACATAAGCACAGACCCATAACTCGTATTGATTATATAAGTTCCTAACCAATTAGGGCTGAATTTATCTTTGTCCTCATAGTTAGTGTGAGTATTGCGTTGATTCTCATAGAGAACAAAATCACCCTTATGAAACGTTCGAGGAATGACATGAGTGTTTTATTTTCGTTGTAATTGTTTAATGTAAGCTTGGAGATTCTCAAGAGCATTAATATGCTTTTCATTGAGCATCTCAATTTGGTGCAATTGTTGGTCTTTATAAGTGGCATCGTCAATAAGGTCTTGAAGATAAATTCACACCGTAGTAATTTATAACTCCAAGGGCATGATTGCATTAGTACCATAAACAAGGTTAAATGGTGTAGTTCTTGTGGATAATCTAACACTTGTTCGAGAAGCCCAAAGCGCATAATGTAATTGTGTATGCCAATCCTTATGATGTTTGTTAATAGTTTTCCTTAGGATTTTTTCAAGAATCTTGTTAGTGCTTTCAGCTTGTCCATTAGATTGCAGATAGTATGGTGTGGAAAATTGATGTTGGATGTTGAATGTTTCAAGAAATTTCTTCACATCATTATTCTCAAATGGGGTTCCATTGTCTAAAATGATTACGGACAGAAGTCCAAAGTGAGAAATTATGTGTTCCAATATGAAACGACAAATTATTGTAGTGTTTGTATATTGAAGAGGAATAGCTTCCACCCATTTTGTAAAATAGTCTATTGAGGTTATTATAAATGTATGTCCAATAGAGGAGGGTGGTAAAATTTTTCCAATGAGATCCAATCCCCATACTAAAAATGGCCAAATTGGAATTTGGGCACAGATCTTAGAAGTAGGGGCATGGATCAAATTGCTATGTTCTTGACATTTGTGACATTGTTTAACGTAAGCAAAGCAGTCTTTCTCCATATGTCTTCAATAATATCCCATATGAATAAGTTTTTGCACTAATGATTGTCCTCCAAAATGACCTCCATAGGCACCAACATGATCCTTGTCAAGGGCTATAGGAATTTCAGAGTCCCTAAGACACCTTAGTAAGAGCCCATTGAAGGATCTTCTATACAACACATCGGCGAGGATTATGTATTTGGCTACTAGTTTGTGTAAACGATTTCGAGTGTTTGTCATTATGGGCTCAGGAATAGTACCATCTTTTAAATAATTGTATATTGTGTCATACCATTCTCATGAGTCATCTTGAGTTATTGTTAAAATGTCTTCTAATCAGGTATCAATTTTGAGGTGTGTTCTATGTACTTCTCTTGCACTCTTAGGGTTTGTTAGCTAAAAGGAGAGATAGAACGCCAAAATTGAAGTGGTTCACTCAAAATAAGGTATGCAAGATGAAATTGAGACTAACTACAATGATCTAAATGCAACTAAGTGATGAAATTGGAGGATTATGAATGAAAAACTAATGAAATATGCAATGTTTGAAAGCACAATGATGTTTGCAAAAAGCTTAAAAAGATGAACAAAAATGCAAATGAAACTAAATAGAAATTTGTAATTTATAATGTGTGCACCTCTAAGACTGATTAATGTTGAAAAGCACTTTGGAAATCTATAAATTTTGACTTTTAGGTTGATTGGGACTCATTCGCCACCCTGGGTGAATCAGTCCCAAGTTAGGGTTTTCTGCCTAGAAACTGGTTTCTACTCACAAGGTACTGGAATCTGCATTTAACTCTAATAGCCACCTTAAGTGGGACTCATTTTCCATCCATGGAAAATCAATCCTCTTTCAATTTTATGCAAATTCAAATCTCAAACCTGCATAGGTTGTCACCTGTACAACACTTTTTGACGAGAATCCAGATCGAGATCTCGGAAAATACTTGCAAAACAACTTAAAATTTTGTCTAATGGGGGGTTTTCCTTGTTCAAACCCCTAATTGGGTATTCAAACCTTGAATGGATAGAATCTGCATAAAACCCTAGCCTTAAGTGTGTTAAAGACTAGGAAAATTTGAAGTATGACAAAACCCTATTCTAATGTGCTAGAATAAGATGTGCAAATGTGATTTGAATGATGCAAGACTTCAATCCTAGAAACCCTACAACATATCAAATGGATGACATGCAAATGAAATGAAAACCTTAATATGAAGATAGAGAGAAAATAGAAGATGGAATCACTTTCAAAACAAGTCTTTAGGTTTGATTTGATGGCTAGTTGCATCTCCTCAACCTAGATTTCTCCATGATTGTCTAGAGGCATCCATCATCAACTCTTTGCAATGTTGGATCTTGAATGAGAAGTGAGCTTGAAGACCTGCAAAAACCCTAGTTTGTTTCCCTAAAGCTTCAACTTTGCTATAGAAAATCCAAATAAGACTTATTGTGGAAGACTCCTAACACTTGAATTTTGATTTTGCTTTGTAAAAATGACCAAGAGATGTAAATAAATGACCTAAAATGTGTATTTATAGGCATTAGCACCTAATTTTCCTATTATTTAGAGCTAAGAGGCCAACATCCATTGAAAAATTAAGTTGAATTAATTGAATTCCCGCTCAAAATTGAATTTCCCCCCAAAAGGGACTCATTCACCACCCTTGGTGAATGGGTCCCACTAGAGGGGACTCATTCTCCCAAGGTGGCGAATGGGTACCACTAGTGGTTTTTGGAGGTGGGTTTTTGGGATATGAGTGAATTAAGTGTTTTTTGTCAAGATTTAGATGATTTCTCAAGTGAAATGGGCCTCTAGATCAAAAATAATGGATCTTAGGGGCCTATAAATTTTGTTTTGAAGAATGAATAATGCAGCGGTATTCAAAAGTAGGACTAAATTAAGAATGAAATTGTCTCTTTTCTCAAGAGTGTCCAATTTTCTACGCCACACTTAACAACTTATAAACATAAAGAAAATATCCATCTAATTTAAACTTATTCATAGCAATAAGCAGTAAAGAAGAACTAACATAAACTAAAAATGCATTCCATTTATATCTATTGAACTATACAACTAATTAGATTCATTTACTTAAAAATACTAAGTTCATTTTAGATCCCAATCCAAATGTTCCTGTGATAAGAGATTAATTATACTATTACAATCCTCATAATAACGTCATTACAATTTCCATCATAAGTTCTACAAAACCATTACATTTAAGTTACATCAAAACATCATCATGATTACATAATAGATATAACATCCACCTTACAGGTGTGTCTAGAATTTCAATTACATCATGATCGAATAATACAAGAATATAAGAATCATCTCCTAATCTACTAGCGAACTGCATCTAGGAGAAACATCTGAAGAATGAAGCAACTCGAATCCATGCAAAAATAGGTCCAAAATACTTGATCAAAGAAGGCATCTACCACCCGACGATGTGGACCCATAGGATGACCCCCCATGCTAGGAGATAGACATATGTCCCACATTCACATAAAGAAGGGTTATACAATACAAAGTCTCACCCTACCTCCATAGGATATGGACAACAACAAACACAAGGAAGGAATTCACATCATGAGGAAAACTCCAAAAGGTCCATGCAACACAAATAGGACACTAGTGTTCACAAGGGAAGAGTTTCATCACATAGCTTGATATGGGTTGTCCTGGTAGATCTTCATAGACCCTGACCCCCATCCTGGGTTGTACTGACAGTCTCTCCCAACCCTTGGCCCCCATACAAGACTCATGTGGAACCAACATACCTTTCATGGACACAAGGTAGTTGGTCTTGCCATTCTAGGCCTTCCCATTTCATCTCGAGCCTAAACGATCACTCGAGCCATGAGTGGGGCATGACATTATTTTGATTAATGTGATGAACTAGCCAAACCCCTAGTTCATTATTTAGGTTATCACTTATTAGATCAACTCTTCCTATGGGTTGTCATGGTGATCACTTTAGGATCCCGACCCCCATGGAGAGCCACTCCCCCTTATGATACTAAGCCTCCCTAAACCAACACCAGGCAAAAGATACTGCAACATGACCATCATCTAAGTGGGGTCCACATTAGAACTTATAGCCACACTGTACTCTAACTGAAATAACATTGATTCCCCACCACATGGCACACAAGACACATAGATAACTCTAGTTACTTCCATCGAACATAATACAAAAGGGAAATAAATATCAATTGACGCAAAATAATATACAAAACACATAATACCATCGTAAATCACAACATCACATTATAATTTAATATTAATTTATCAAATTTATAACATTAATCTTACATTAATTAAATTTTGTTTATTAAGTTCTTTCCAAACATTGACCAATTAACCAATATATGAATTTAAATATATTAAATAATGTAAGAATTTAAATATATTAAATACTATAAGAATTTGAATATATATTAAATAACACTGTTCATTACCAAATTTAATTTAATTGATAAATTTCAAATCATTTAATCTAAACCACATAGATAACCATTTAACTAAATATTACAACCAATTACAATAAAAATTATCTATTATATAGCCATAAAGAGAGTTAGGAAAATATAAAAAATAATTATCACAATATTTTTAGAACCCCCAATATTCTCGGTTATAATATATTTATATATAATTTATAATTATTATACTAATATATTAATATATTACAATCTATACTCAGAGCATATACAACACATTATATTAAATTACCAATACCTATTCAAATATATAGTATGACTAATTATAATAAAATTATAGTATATTAACATATTAATATATTAATATATATATAATGTATTAAGGTTACATTTTATAAACAATTTTTTTTTTCATTTAATTTTCCCATAGTTGTGGGTGTACCTCCCCACAGCTAGCATAAATGTATAAAATAAATAAATAAAAAGAATTAAATAGTACCCCACCAACCAACATAAATATAAAAAAATAAAAGGAATTAAATAGTACCCCACCAACATAAATATAAAAAAAGGAATTAAATAGTAGCCCACCAGCTAGCACAATACAAATAAATACATAGCATTACAGGAACCAAAATTAATATTACGGGAACAATAATAATACTCGCACATTAATAATATAACAAGGACAATAATAATTCAGAACAATAATAATATGGGTGAAACCGGGCAAAGGAAATGCAAAGAGAGTTACAAATAAACTTAAATCTTTCACAATATAAAATAATAAAATATTGCCTCACATAATATCACTCAAAAAAATAATACGAGGATTACATAGAGAAATATTTTGTTCAAACAAAATTTACGAAGAAAAAAAAATTAAAATGCCCACCTCCAATTTGCGAAGTTATCTTCAATGGATGGGGAATCCAAGTGATGGATGGGGAATCCAAGTGATCACACTTCCCACAGTCCTTAGCCAATCACTTTTTCCTTCTCTAAAAATTTACCCAAAAGAAAAAACCAAAATCAAAATCAACACCAAAGAATTCCCCACCGTTTGCCTCCGGATAACCAAAAATAAAACCTCTTCACAACCACCCTCAAGCAACCAAAAATTAAATTAAACAAAACTTAATAATAATATAAGGTCAAATTAGTTAATTATTTAATTTACATTATAATGTTTATATACATAAATTTCGTTAAAACATTATAAATTTAATTTAATTATTTATTTTGATTTACATAGTCCATAAAATTTGGACATTGAAGTTAATTAAATTCTTTATTAAATTATTTAATTATTAACATAAATAATTTGTATAGGGATTAAATTATTATTTATTAATAAAAGCAACCATTAAAATTAATTTAAATTCTTTATTAAATTATTGAGTTATTAAACATAAATAATTATGTACAGAGATTAAATTATTATTTAATAATAAAAAGAAATTATAGAATTAATAACTTAATTATCTGCAAAACAACTGACATAAGGAGGAAATCATCATAACATAAACCCAACATGCTCAATCAAGAACATGGAATTGCCTAAATGGCCAACCAATCGGGTAGACACAGACTGAGCTCATTGCTCTAATATCGAGCAAAAAGGGTTAAGGTAGGAACAACAGGCCAATATGTTATCTCCCACAACCTCCATCAGAATTGGGTAGGCATGCTCAGACCTATGGGACCAAATGGAGTCGATGCCCTATACCTACAACCCTACATCACAGATGAATGCATACACAATATAACATATAAACATGTACACACACACACACCGGTGAAGGGAAATTGTGACATCTCATGTCCCCTCAAAGGGAGTGATGAGACATCATCCCCTCTCGCCACAATCAAAATCAAACACATAAGACATAATACATCATATCTCATAATCTAACTAAAAGCATTAGTACCAGGGTTAGTATCCATAAGTAACTTATCAAAATGGAAACATAATCATTAACATAACATATAGATTACTCATAACATTATCTCATAAAATAAACCATCGTCATAACATAAACATCATCCAAATCGTATGTAACTAAATAGTCATCATAAGTCTATCTAAACAGAATCAATGTCCAAAACATGGAGGGTTATCACATATGTTCTCTCTTATTTTCATAATCTATGTATACTAGCTAGTTACACTTCACTACTATTATAACCAGCTTCTACCAAATAGGTAATGATTACCCTTATTTACATGATAAAACAACCATCACTTGAATAGTACTTACTTGCATGTGGTTTCATAGCACTCACCTCGACTTCAACATGACTACCACTGTGAATATCATGTGCATGCTTGTCGAGTTCATCATCATAATCACTATCAACATCATTGAAGACATGAAGTTGTACATCTTTGTAGAGATTTCTATTGATAGGACCTTTTTCATTTCGTTCTACTTTCATATAATTGCTCTACATCATGTGGTTTAATCATCATGCAAAAATTAATATAAGTCAAGTAAAGAATGCAAAAGCTATAATTTTTTGTCCAAAAGAACATTTTAAGCATGAAGAATGAAAAAATATTAGGACAAATAACTGACAGCTATTATATTACTTACTTCAACTTCAGGACAACTAAGATGTATGTGCTGCACATTCTTATCCAGTTCATCATGATCACTATCAATATCAGAAGCTTTTTTGACATCATGAAGGAATTTTTTTTTTCCTATTGCTTTGATAAAATTGTTTTGCATTTTTTTAACCATCGTGCAAAAAAATATGCAAAGCATTCAATAGTTAAGTAAAGAATGCAAGCTATAAATTTTTCCAAAAGAACATTTTTTGGATCACTCCAACAATAAAGAAACTGGGTTGGATTCTCCCACATTCATATTTTAATAATCTACATATTAAGAGGCATTTGTATATAGAATTTCCAAACAAGAAGAAGTGAGATCAATAGAGCCTCTTACCTCATTTGAATTCATGGATTTATGCTCATTCCATGTAGAAACTATAGGGTTAATGAAGGAAACCAACTATGAAACTTGCTGAGTGGGATTGAGTATGCAACTCATTACCTTTTGGTACCCTAGTTCATTTGATTTGACATGATCTATAGAGGCTCCTACTAGGCATTGAATAGATGGCTATAAAATCTCTATTAACGAACTAGATTTCCACTTCATCCTACTCTTAGATTTACTAGGATCTAGTGCTGCCATATAATTGACAATATCTTCTGCACCTACTTCTTTATTACTGTTTTCCACCTAAAATAAAATGTCAATTTCAACATATAGTCAGTTCAATAAAAAATCAAAATAAATAACACAATTTAAATTGAACAAAAAATCCATACACTTACTACAAATTTATCCATTTCGGCATGCAACCCGCCTCGGTCAAATGTATATTTATCCCTCACATTATCTCTTGCTCTCTTTCCTTTGTTACTCTTTGCCAACTATTCTTTGGAATGCATACTTTCTCTCAGTGCTTCCCACTATTTGGGAGATAGAGTGGAGTCTAAACTCTCATTTCCCTCCATTATTGTTTTTTTGCAATTGTATCTATAATTTTTTATCAAAATTATCATCTTTTGCTTGTAATATTTTCTAGAGATTTGTCAACCAATAATCTCAAAAGCATTTTCCATTTTTTTATAACATTTTCCATTGCTCGTGGATCTTTCTTTGCAAAAATTTATTTTAAAATATCTAGATGGCCCCTACATCTTACACCCAACTCGGTGGCCCATTTTATAGCATTTGGCCCAATGGGCTCACCATCTCTCAATACCTCAAGCAAGAATGGATTCTTGCCTTATAATTTTCTTTCTTTTGCATTCATCTCTATAGATTTGTATAAATCTTGACTCAATCTTTGTCTTTTGACAAAAGAATCTACATCTTCTATTATATTACCACTACCAGTATTTCTAGTTGATCCACTAGTTCCATCAAAATTTCTCGATGCAACTGCACTCTAAGGCACAACAAATGCAACTAATGGTCTCTCTTCATGACTTTCATTAACTGAAACTTAATGCTCCTTATCCACATTAGGTGTGGCATGATTAGATAGATCAGTACTAGTCTCCACAGATTTCACTTCAAACACATCCTTTAATGTTGAATAAATCTTCTGTAGACATGAAGTTCCCTTTCTCTGATGTTCAATAATCTCTATTAACCTTTGTGCTAAGAGATCATCACAACATTACAAATCATCATTTGTTATATCAGGCTACACATCACCATGTGCTATATCAGGATGCACATCACCATGTGCTATACCAGGTTGCACATCATCACAACTATTATTTTCACCAATTATATTTGTTGAATCACAAACGCGTTGGCTTTTACGAGATGGCGACACTGTATCTTTTTTTCCTTTTGTTTTTTCTCCGCTTTTTCTTTGCACTCTTTTTGTTGCCTATAAAACCAAAAAAAAAATCATATTATGTCTTATATACATAAAGCTCTTGCCTATAACATTTTATTAAACACTATTAAAAAAATAATATACTACTTAGTGGATTTACAACTTTCTCGCTTGTCAAACCAAGACACAATAAATATTCATTTTTCTTGGCCACTTTTTCACTATGCACGTGCTCATATTCTATCACTAGAATTTCAACATTATGATCACTATCTTCTAATTTGCACCTTACAGTCCTTCTCTCCATTTCCTAAAGTCCAAATAAACAATAATGTATAAATCAACAACTTAAATTTGTAAAAAATTATTGAGTTCATAAGTTATTAACTATTGACTTTCCAATCCACTGATAATTGCAAATGGAAACTTAAAATAGAATTCAGTTTACAGATTAAAAAGAATTTGTAGTCAAAAACCAAGAAGATCTTTACAATTATAGGTATTAGGAAAATTTTCCTTAGGGATATATTCACAAGGAAAGAACTCATAAAAACATAACACAAGCAGGAGGAAGGAAAAACATAGTCTAGTTCATCATGAGTTGTGTTAGAACCTTAAATTTTTTGCATAGTTCCATCATCACAATTAACCTTGAGCTCCATGATATGAGCCTTGACCCTTATATTCCTTTTTATTTTTAACTGAGCCTCCCCACTGTAAACAAACATATAAATTTTTTAGGTCTGACTAACACTAAAAGACCTATACAAAGCAAAAAATCATCATAAATACTTAAGCAAAAACATGTCTAGCTAAAAACATTCCAAATCCATTAACAGTCACTTACCACGATCCCTCAATAGTAATTTGAACCCTTGGTGGGTTGGTGGTGTGTAATAGACAACATGAAGATATTTACCACCATATTACAAAAGTATTATGATGAGGACACGGTTGGGCGATATGAGAGAATTTAAATACATCATAAACTACCATACCATGTGAAGGAAAAATGAAGGGTGCAGTATAGCGGGGAATAACAAGCCATCCTATGAGGAAGATCATAAAGGCATGCGGTAGGGCGATATGAACCACTATACCATGGAAGGATGTGATGAAGCATGTGTTATGGAAGTAAGCCATATGTGACCGTTAATGTAAACCACAGTATCATGAGTTAAATAAGTCAAGCTTGTGGTATAGAGGTAAGGATCCCGCTACCCCATGGTGAAATGCAAAGAAGCATGCAGTATAGTGGTGTATACCCCTCTATCCCGCCATAGTTATAGAAAGTGGCGGCGATATAGCAATATTAAATCCACAAATCACATCAACCCTCCAATATTGTAAAATAAATGGTGCATATTCAAACTCGAACTACGAGAAAAATATTTGGCATAAGGTTGATATTAATGTCGACATGACTAACCTTAGAAGCCATTAAACCAAGTATTCAACATTCTCTTTGTACTCATTTGCAAAAATTATCATGCAGGGAGCCGAGAGTTCGAGGAGGTTAAGCTTTGCAACCATTGTAACTTGGGTAAGTGAATAGAACTTGTTGTGAAATAAGTTTTACAAGTACAAGATTGTTTGGAGTTCTGCATTTCAGAAGTATAGGAGAAGTAAGATAGTTAAACACCATGCCTCCCAAGAAGAAAGAACCTGAAACTAAAAAGGAAGTTTCTAAGGTTAGAAAGAGGTCCTTACAATAGTCTATCCTAGATATACTCCTTGAATCAAATGATAGAGGATTTTAATTTTTTTTTAAAGATGTGGCTCATGGTTGTAGAGATGCATTTATCCCTATCTCTGGGTGGGAATTGTTCTGGTACTTTTATGAAAAAAGGGAGGAAAAGATTTCAGTGTCAAATACATGGGCATTAGATTTTTCCAAGTTAATTATCCCAAATGTTTTTATATATGTAGAGTTCATCAGATTATTGGCTCATAGTTATCATCCTGCTACTAGGTCTGTGAGATTGTCAGATGGTTCACCATTAGTTGTGTTGACTAAAGTGGCCATCATTGAATGTTTTCACCTAAAAAAACAAGCCCTGACTAAAATTGATTTGCAAAGAAGTGAAGAGGAATATACTAGATTGAGATCCTATAGAAGTGATGAACTCCCCATTTACATGAAAAGGGGTGTGAACAAAAGGGTGATACCTATATTCCCTTCTGCTACTGAACCATTTGTTGTCACATATTTTCAATTCTATTTCAAGAAAACGTACTTTTCTCTCTACCAAGTATTTGGGATAGATGCACAAGAGAAAATGTTAGTTAGTTTAATGATGATGGCTATGAGGATTCAAAACCCTAAGACAAACATTGAATATGATTTTTCCTCATACCTTGAGAAAGTGTTTCATGAAGGATTTCTGCAAGTTAGAGAAAATAGAGCCCCCATAACATTCAGGAAATATTCTTTGTTGTGCCACCTGATATTATACCAGAATAAAGATAGATGGACCAAAAGGACATGTTTGGTTAATATTGACCAGCAAGGGAATTTGCTGCCAGTGCAATGATGGTGTTATGTATGGGACAACATATGTAAGAAATCAAATTATGTGATATTCCATGATGACTTTGTGTACAAAATTATGAGAGTTCTTGGCCACCCACCACCAAGACTAAACAAAGTTGTGCTACAACTGTTAAGGCCCTTGTCTTTGAAACCTAAGCAAGGCCACACTCATAACTTTGATGATTTGTTTTTCCTACTAGATAGCACAATAATTAGGATTTATGGATGCCCACAGGCCTTCCAAAGTTTCCCCCCCTTCGATTATCCTTTTTAGAGTTCATGTGGTAGATTCTATGGATGGAAAAGGATATCATGCATAAACAAAGGAAGGGTACATTTCTACCCAATTTGAAAACATGTGGGGAACTATCAGTGTTGGCATATGGCTTATAGTGTTGTCATTGATGGCAACCTAAGTCATTATTCTGGTTCGTAGATCAAGATTTTTTCATACCGGCAGGCAGTGTAATGAACAGAGTATTACCGAAAGTGAAAATGAAGAGCAAGGTATCTAGTTAGTATGTCGATCTATATGATTCACCGGATTATCATTTTGAGTTGTGGATCTCAAGGAATATTGTTAAGTATCTATTTTATCTTATTGTTAAGTTTTGTGATGTCACATTAATCGGTGTATAAGTTAGGAGATTCAGCAGGATGATTTTTTGTTTATTAGCTCATTGTGGCTGACTTAGTGAATGTAGCATGTCACGGATGTATAAGGAGTAATTGTTTAAATGTTTCTATGTTCGAGCATTTTTATTTGGGGCCACAACATAGCATTATCTAACCTTGATGGGTACACAAAATATTAAATATGGATTGAGCCGACTATTGGAAATATTTTTTATTTTGCTAAAGCTGACATGAAGCAATTGAAATCTTTGATAGAGGATATATATATGTGAGATCAGTTAATTCATTTTGAATTGTGAGTTGGTGTATGTTTCAAAGTGTGCAAATAGCAGAAGGGTTGTTGAGTGATTTGGCACAGTTTCACTTGTGCAGGAGAGGAATTTTGTGAAGTGAATTAAGGCAAAGTAGAGTGAAGTACAAAATCAAATAGAAGGTCTAGAATCTAATCTATGAGCCTCACTGGAATTGAAACCAAACATTTGTAAATGCTACTTTCTTAGTTCAACTTTTTGTTGTAATTCCAATGTATTGTAAGGCAGTGTGCCTTCCTAATTTTGAGCAGTGAGCTCTAAGCAGTGTGCTTGAATGCATGTGCATTCCTCTTTGTCTTCATACTTTTAACAAAGTATAAATTTTGGATTAACATCCATCATGGTCTTTCCCCTAACAGGGTTTCCACGTTAAAATCTTGGTGTTATGGTGTTTTGATTGTTTCCTTCATGTGCTTGCATCTTCACTTCTATTTAAATGTTGTAAATGGTTTAAGATCTAGATTGTAATTTAAATATTGATGAACACTAATTCACCCCCCCTCTCAGTGTTCCTTGAGTCTAACAATTAGTGGGATCTGATACACTTGAAGAGTTACTAAATTATCTAAAAACAAGGTACCCTTTAGAGTCTAGAAAGGAAAGAGCTTTTGACCCTGAAGGTCACATGAATTTTGTAAGACACACAATCCTTACCAAGGCTATGGTTACTCACCAGATTGATTATGAAGAAGATGTAATCAGAAATTGTTTCACTCCTTAAGAGGTATATGAGAGGAGGAGAAAATGGGAAATTATGAAAAGGCTTGAGGAAGAAAGAAAGAAGAAGCACAGTGATTTCTTGGGGTATTTTGTAGAGGAAGTAGATCCTCTCAAGATGATTAATATGATGATTGATAAGTTTCATGAATTATATGATAATTTTGTAGCAGAGATGGGGAGGACTTCCAAATTGTCTCCCAAAAGGCCGAATTGTATTATAATTACAAAACCAACTTCAGATACTACTTCAGTATTCCATGCTTCTCCAGGATCACCTCTTAAACAATCACCTTCTAAAAAACAAAAGACACATGAGATAGACCCACTTGTTTCCTATGAAATAATTGAGGAGGTTGGAGATACAAAAGAAGTAGTTAATGTGTTAAGACACTTGAAGGATGATGTTGAAGTGGACCAACCTATTCCTGAAACTAAAGACCACAAGCCTGAATCTAGAGTCGATATTTAGGTACAAGGAGAAAAAGAAATGCATGAGGATGAGATGGTAATTGTAGCTCTCAGGTTCTTGGAAAATGATGAATGTATCAAAACCCTTGAATTTAAATACTTTTGGATTAAGATAAAAATGAGAGAGTTTGAAGTGAGGGGTGAAATAAATAAGATGGGAGCTGAGGAATCCCAGCATGACCAGATAGTAGCCCAAAATTTTAATGAATTAAGGATTGATAATATTGATGTCAACCCACAAGAGGCTAAAGATATGATTTTGAAAAGTAATATAATTATTGTCCCTAGTATGGAATTAAAGAAATAAATTTTACTTGATCAAGTGAGAACATAGGAAGACCCAATGTTGATTGTTGAGTTTGAATTAGATGAAGGGGTAAGTGGCACATGGTATAACCCTAAGGTTGAAACCTTATAATTTTGGGCCAAACAAAAGAGTACACAAAAACCAAGGTTACTAGATGTAGTGCAGGAAATGAAAGGGATAGCTATGGTGAAAACATTAAAGTATACATCTCCTCTAGAAGCTACAACCATGACAATGTATTCAAATGTGTTCACTTGAGTTGCAATTAAAGAGATGGAAGCTAGATTGGGAGAGTACAAAAAAGGAACACAAGTTTTTAAATGATGAAGTCAATAAATTGTTCATGGAAAATGTGAAGTTGAAGGAACAATTGAAAGGAGTAGGCCCCTCATAGAACAAGGAAATAATGTTATACTAGCCTCCTCCTACTCCACCAGTTGATATAGAAAGTTCCACTGAATAAGTCATCATTCTCAAACATGAGATTGAAGAGTTAAAGGAATCCAACAATGAGGGTAAGGAAGGAGTGGAAAAACAAATCTACAGTGTTTTAGAGAAGGTCCTTGAGCATAGGATAAATCTAATTATGGATAATTTGGAAAGTGTGTATGATTGCTACAACTCACTAACTTAGGCAATTGATCAGATGAAAACACATGTACCCATACTGGATCCCCTTTTTAAGAACTAGCAACCCATACACCACACATTGATAACCTTGTGCAGAATCTTATAGAAGAGTAATAAGGCTCCTAGAGCATTAAAACCTACAGAGCAGATGGAAAAAATAGTTATAGATGAATTCCAATATATACAAGGAGAGGACCAAAAGATTAGAACAAGAATAGATTCATTTCATATTTTGAAGTAGTGGTTTGTGCCAAAAATATTGAAAGATGATGACCAATTGAAGGACCTCAATGAATGGAAGAGTGAATTTGGCCAGATTGTTCCACATTGCATCACTCACATACAAAAGGATGGTGAGTTGAGTCTTGACAAGTTCAACTTAATCATGGATGGAGTGATAGCCTTAGATGCTAGAGATTCTAATTTTATCATGGATGGCAGGGCGTTACTAGACATCCAATGGAAGATTCACCTTGCAAATATATTGAAAACTCAAGAATACAAATGGCCACATGATTATACAGTGTTTGAGTGGTAGCATAAGTATTTGGGTTCTCTTGAACAGTAGGCCTTGGGGTTGTCACAGTAGAAGAACCAGACATTCAGATACACTAATATGGAGAAAGGACCTTGAACAGATCTTCAGTGATCACAGGTGCCTTACGAAGATTAACGAACTATGGTGTCATGAGTGTTGCAGACTTCATTAGTTGTCTACTTTCTTTGTTTTCTCTTAGTTATGTTTTAAGAAAAACTAATGTTTAGTTTATACAAATAGGCATGAATTTTGAAAATATGTCATATTTTGTAACGATCTGAAGCTTGTTGCTTCTCTTATAAAAGAGAAACCAAGACCGAATTTTGATATCATCATCATAGGCATTTATAGAAACATATATGAGGAGACTTTTATTATATTATACTATCTATTTGAAGCAATCATTGGAGAAGAAGATTTAATCTAGTGCTCAAATTTTGGTCTCAATTATTTGTTGATAATATTGTGTATGATTAGATTTTTTATGTATTTTAGGTGGGAATATAGGGGTATATTATGAATTTGTATCAATTATTTGTTCATAATATTGTGTATGATATAATAAGTTGTGGTCTCGAATTGTGGTATTGGATTTTTTATGTATTTTAGGTGGGAATATAGGGATATATTATGAATGCAATATTTTAGATATCATTTTATTGAAAGATTGAACAGTTTTCTAATTTTGTAGTCTCTTAGTTTTAGTTTTCAGTGTTAGTCAAACATAAGAGATCATTTCTTTGTTTGTAGTGAGGAGGCTTAGTTCACCTAATGTTAATATATCTACATGTATTATTAAATCACATATGTTCATTATTGTTTCCTTCACACAAGCATATTCAATGCATGTGGAGGCTAGAAATTGTATTACAAACTAAAGCTATCATCTAGGACATACAAGAAAAGTCTAGCATCTAGAAAACATATAAGACATACAAGAAATTATATTCTAACTAAACAAAATTAATTTCAACCAAAGTAAGAAAACTAAGAAGAATGAATTACATTCAATAATAAATTACACCATACATATAACCAAAGTTTAGGTGACAAGCTAGCGTCTTAAGGTGAAAAAATATCATCATAATCATCTGCATTGCTGATTACATTGCATTGCACATCTTTCAAACTCAAAGCATTACTTCACATTGCATAACTAATAACTAGATGCTGATAGATGACAAAATTTTAATTACAATGTAGTTTTTACAAATTCAACCTAAGAAAATATGTAATTACTTCATATTGCATAACTAATAACTAGGAGAAGCTGCCAATTGCATTTGCTTGTCATGGCATTCCATGAGACCGCATTTCTTTGAGGCATTTTTTCAAACAGTTCACTACCTTGTCTATGCTATTGCTTCCTATTATGCTTTGGTAGGTTTTTTCCAAGCATCCATAGCTTGTTCGAAAGAACTTTTTGCTATGGATAAAAGCCTAAAACAAGTGCTTTTGAACAAGCTATGGATGCTTGGAAAAAATCTATCAAATGATAATAGTAAGCAATAGCATAGAAAAGGTAGTGAATTGGTTAAAAAAGTGCCTCAAAGAAATGTGGTCTTATGGTGATGGAATGCCATGATAATCCATAACAATTATCTTGTCATGGAATTTTTCATGGCATTCCATCACCATGAGACCACATTTCTTTGAGGAATTTTTCCAAAGTTCATTGCCTTGTTTATGCTACCACATTTTTCATACATGTCTACCAAAGCATTTTATCAACAGTTCACTACCTTGTTGCTATGGCTAATAGCCTAAAATAGGTGATTTCAAAAAAGCTATGGATGCTTGGAAAAAAATTTGTCAAATACCAATAGTAAGAAACAAGCTATGGTCTCATGGTTTTTTTTTTGGTAGAAAAATCAACATGATTTTATTTGCATTTTTTTGCAGGTTTTAAACACATTTTTTTGGCAATTTTGTTGTTTGAAATGGGGAAAAATCTTTGTGGTCAGTTTTGTGCATTTTTTAATTGTAGGATTCTCACAGTTAGTGAAAAAGGTAGTGTTCATGAAGGAATGGAAAAGATACATAGAGCCTTTGAATTATACCCGTACTATGTAATGGCATTGAATCATTTAGCAAACCATTTTTTCTTCACAGCGCAACATTTTCTTGTGGAACAATTGACTAAGACAATTCTTGTTTCAACTGACCACCCTCTCATGAAATCTCATTCATATTATAATCTTGCATGATCTTATCATAGTAAAGTTGATTATGAAACCACTAGCTGCTACTACATGGCATGAGTCAAGGAAAGCTAGAGGCCACAAGATTTTGTGGAGAGGTTCAATTGAAGCTGGGAGATCTTAAGAGTTCTCTCTCAAATTTTGAAAAGGTTATGGAGGTCCACCCTAAGAACTATGAGAGCTTAAAAGTTTTAGGCCATATATATGCTCAACAAGGGTAGGTAGAGAAGGATTTGGAAATTTTAAGAAAGGAAACTCACATAGATCCATGTGATGCCCATGCATTTATCAAGATGGGTGAGTTATTAATATCGACAGACCCTAGTGCAGCCATAGATTATCTTACGACAAAAAAGTCTCTTCTAAAGAAGAGAAAAGAAGAAGTACCCATTGATGTTAAACAACATTGGGGTTCTTCATTTTGATCGTGATGAACTAGAGTTGGCTCAACAAACTTTTATGGAGGCACTAGGAAATGGCATTTGGGTTGAATTCATAAATAAAATCCCTAGTGCCAATTCTATAGTTTTTTCTGTGTGCTTTAAGGATATGGAATTCTTCCATCAACTAGAAGAAGGTGGTGCTTCACTTGAGTTACCATGGGATAAATTCACAACACTATTTAATCTTGCTAGGTTGTTTGAACATCTACATGATACTAAAAAAGAAAATCTTTTATATAGGATAATATTGTTCAAGTTTTTAGATTATGTGGATACATATCTACGTCTTGCAACCATGCCTCAAGCTCGGAATGAGATCCAACTAAGCCTATAATTTATTTAGGATGCACTTAAGGTGGATAAAAACTCATCAAATTCTTTATGTATGCTTGGAAACAGGTGACTGACTTAAAGCAAAAGAAAAAATTAAAGTTGCACAAGGTGAATTAGGTGCAAAGAATTCTAATGTTGACATTTCACCTGGAAATTGGAATTATTTTGTAGCTTTTTTCAATGAGAGGAGGGATCCAAAGAACGAGGAAACAAACCTTGAGAAGGCTAGAGAACTTTCTTGTAAAGTGTTGGCACAGAGACCAGGAAATGTTTATGTTGTAAATGGCACAACCATTGTGCTAGCTGAAAGGGGTCAATTTGATATTGCAAAGGAAAATTTTACACAAGTACAAGAAGTTGTTACAAGAAAAATCTTTGTTCAAATGCCTAATGTATTGGTAAATCTAGCACATGTTTAATTTGCACACGAATAGTTTGCGCTTGTAGTGAAAATGTATCAAAATTGTTTGAGGAAATTCTATTTTGGCACTGACACCCAAATTTTATTATATTTAGCTCGAATACATTATGAAGTAGAACAGTGGAAAGATTGTAAAAGAAAATTATTAAGAGAATTACATTTAGTGCCCTCAAGTTACATGTTACGCTTTGATGTTGGGGTTACAATGCAGAATTTTTCAACTTCAACACTTCAAAAGCAAAAACATATGGTTGATGAGGTTTGTCAAGAAGTGTCAGAATTAATGAATGCACTTCGTGTGTTCGACCAATTGTTAGTTATGGCAAGCCCTCATACACATGGCTTTGATGAGAAGAAGATAGAGTTGCACTTTGAATATTGTAAACATATACTTGATGTTGTCAAAGTTCGTAGACAATCAGCAAAACGTGAAGAGCAAGAAAGTTGTCAAAAGTTGGGAGTAGCACGCCAACTTGTCATGGCTAATGAAGAAAAATGAAGATATGATGAAGAATGAAGAATTCAAATGGAAAGGAGAAAGCAAGAGGAAGAACTTTTGCGGGTGATGCAACAAGAGGAGAAATTTGAACATGTAAAGGAATTATAGAAGAGTAAGTGTAAGTACAAGGATGATGACGATGATAAGGCTGGTCAGTCTAAGAAGAAATGAAAGAAGAAAAAGAAGAAGGATAAGGACCACAAGGCTTATGATTCTTATTGTTAGCTCCCCAAATTTGCACCTTGTTTGCTAAGCCTTGAGTGAACTTAATAGATTTGGACTAACATGGGACTGCTTTCAGGTTGTGGGTAACCTGTTTGAAACCAGACCTCTGTATTATGGGTTTCCTTCCCCGTTTTATGTCACCCAACTTTAAAAATTCTGAGATAAGGGTAAGGATTGCATGAAAATAAACCTAATGCTGGAAAGAAACTAAGGTGATACACCAAAACAACCTAGACCTGATAATAGCCGTACACATTCAAATTAATATCTCAAAGCTAACTCACACAACTCCCTTTCCAATGCAGTTCACATCAATAATTTATAAGGAGGTCTGTAATAGTGCTTTCAAAAGGAAAATAGATTTTCACAGTCAATAACACCATTAAACAACATATTTTATAACCTGTAAACATACATTTTTTGTCAAATGGATGCACGAAACATGGGACAAGTTTGTAAGGAAAGATGACATTTCACAAAATAGACTGATCAACCATTAATGACATACCATAAAACATGAAGAGAGAAGATAAAAATGCTCCAATTTATTAATTCAAAGTGCTTATTGTATAATAGGTTTGTCTGAGTTATAATACAACTCCATGAAAAATAACTCCAAGAAAGTAAGCTATCCTCCTGCTGGAAAAAGAAAGAACTCCCTCAAATGTTCAAAATGAACATACTTAAGCCAAAACCATAAAAAACCCTCACACCAATGTTTCTAGAATATTTTGGTCGGATAAAATAGAAAAGGCCCAAAAGAACCTTCTAGAACTCTCCAAAATGTCCTCCACATGAAGAAAAAATAGGCCAATCCAATAGTCGCCCTAAAAATGTGACAAAAATGCCTCCAGCTAGCCTCCCTTTCACCAAAATCAATCAAAATAGAATCCCACACATCTCACACTTCTGCAAGTCATCATTGGTCCTCATACAATACTTTACCACATTCTCCATCATGCAATATGTGTGTTCTATGAAAACACATGGCTTTTAAAACATTAAAGATAATGACCTTGTTAAGTGATTCATAAAACATCACTTAACAAGTCACTTTACAATTAAGCACAAGACGAAGGGCCCCACCATTAATATATATTAAATTTTTATTAAAAGCAACTAAAATTAATTTTCAAATCACTCATATGACATCCTCAAAATTTGGAAACAAATGCAACATATAATGTTATGGCTAAAAGCTTTCAAAAGCTTCTAAGGCACTTTGACTATCAACTTACCATATTCTGCATTTTACTCACACATGGTCATACACATTTTTTTGTAAAGGCATCATAATCCAAAAACACATGGCCAATATGGCTGACCTCCAAGTCCCTTGGAAAGCATATTCCAAGTCACATGATATTGGGAAAACACAAGGCATATCGCATAGGTCATGGTACACTCCATATTGCATTGCCAAAGACCTATCATAAAGTTGAAACAAAGGGAAACACCCCAAGGCATAAAATGCCTAATGTAATAACATATGATGCAAATTGATGGCTTAGAAAAGTTTGAAAAAATGGGAAAAGTATTTAAAGCATAAAATTCCTAAGGGAGAACACACATATCTCAGCCCCCATTGCATTTACCATGTGTTTGATTTTAAAATTAGAGATAAAAAATCCCATCGATATCCAAAGGAGGTTAAACCCTAATCATAACACCCAAATAATGGAAAAACACCATCATATGGTCGCTTGGAAGAATTTGGAGCAAGGCTCTGCCCCCATGGGGTTTGAAAAAAAAACACAAGAAAATGGAGATCACACTAGTTTTTTTGGTGATTGTGAGGAAAACACCATGGAAACGCAAGTAAAAGCATTGTTTGGTATAAATCTCCATTTTTGATATCATTTGGAGGTTGTTTCTATAACTTAGAGGTCGCGGCCTGTAGAATGCAAGAAACCAACAATGAAATGCACTCCTTCAGCTGAGTTCCTTTCTCCTGTAATAGTTCTTTATCTTGCAAGCATTTCATTTTTGTATGTTTTGTGACCAATCACTTAAGGTAGATCAACTAGTTCATAACATTGGACTATGATACTATTGTGAATGGACTACATTTTCATATCCTTTGATAATCATGTTTATTTCTGAACTTTATGTAGTCATAATACTACCAATTGACTCAAAGTCTTCATAATGTTGCATAGAGAAAGAATGTAAGAATCATTTTCATATGTGTAATGAATGCACCTTGCATTATATGGCTTAGTTATAGCCTAGCATTCATTGTTGATTTGTCTTTCCAAGTTCATAGATAATCATGAAGATGAATCTATCACCTTCAATGGCATTGTTCTTATTCATGACTATGCTTTGTTCACTAAAACACCATGATTCATGATGGTTTCAACAGTTGAATTTCATGAGCTCCTCTAATTCAATCAAGACCACTGCCATCTTTATTATCAGTGCTTTTCCTTTCTTTGTAATATGCTTAGAGGCATCATTTCCAAAGGAAACCATTTGGAAACTTGTTCAAACATTTACATAGGAGTATGGAGAGTAGCATACCCATGTC
>VDFB02358134.1:147469849-147565844 GCA_007258455.2 Sequoia sempervirens
GATTAAGGGTTGAAGGTTGAGAATTGAGGGTTGAAGATTTAATGTATAGGGTAGAGGGTTTAAGGGTTTAGGGTTTAAGGGTTGAGGGTTGAGGGTTTGGGGTTTATGGTAGAGGGTTGAGGGTTGAGGGTATATAGTTGATGGATTAGGGTTGAGGGTCTATTGTATAGAGTAGAGGGTATAGGGGTTGAGGGATTAGGGTTTAAGGGTTGAGGGTAGAGGGTATAGGGTAGAGGGTTTAAGGGTACAGGGATTAAGGGTTGAGGGTTGAGGGATTAGGGTAGAATTTTTACTTGGGTTTAATGGCTTAAGGGTTAAGGGATTAGGGTTGAGGGTTGAGGGATTAGGGTAGAATTTTTAATTAGGTTTAATGGCTTAAGGGTTAAGGGATTATGGTTGAGGGTAGAGGGTATTTGGTTGAGGGTAGAGGGTAGAGGGTTTAAGGATTTAGGGTTTAAGGGCTGAGGGTTGAGGGTTGAGGGTATAGGGTTGATGAATGAGGATTGAGGGTAGAGGGTAGAAGGTTTAAGGGTTTAGGGTTGAGGGTAGAGGGTTTGGGGTATAGGTTTGATGGTCCAATGTATAGGGTAGAGGGTATAGGGGTTGAGGGTTTAGGGATTAGGGGTGTAGGGTTGAGAATTGAGGGTTGATGGTTTAATGTATAGGGTAGAGGGTAGAGGGTAGAGGGTTTAAGTATTTAGGGTTTAAGGGTTGAGGGTTGAGGGTTTAATGTATAGGATAGAGGGTAGAGGGTAGAGGGTTTAAGGGTTTAGGTTTTAAGGGTTGAGGGTTGAGGATTGAGGGTGTAAGGGTTTAGGGTTTAAGGGTTGAGGGTTTAGGTTTTAGGGTATAGGGTTGGGGGATTAGGGTTGAGGGTCTATTGTATAAGGTAGAGGGTATAGGGGTTGAGTGATTAGGGTTTAAGGGTTGAGGATTTAGGGTTTAGGGTTTAAGGGTTGAGGTTTTAAGGTTTAGGGAAGAGGGTTGAGGGTATAAGGTTGAGGGATTAGGGTTTAGGGTCCATTATATATGGTAGAGGGTATAAGGGTTGAGGGATTAGGGTTTAAGGGTTTAGGGCATAGAGGGTAGAGGGTAGACGGTAGAGGGTTTAAGGGTTTAGTGTTTAGGGACTGAGGGTTGAGGGTTGAGGGTTTAGGGTTTAGGGTTTAAGGGTTGAGGGTTTAGGGTTTAGGGTTGATGGTTGAGGTGGGAATTAGAGGGTAGAGGGTTTAGGGTTTAGGGTTTAAGGGTTGAGAGTTGAGGGTTTAGGGTTTAATGGTTGAGAGTTGAGGGTTTAAGGGTTTAAGGGTTTATGGTTTAGGGTTGAAATTATAGGGTTGAGGGGATTAGGGTTGAGGTTCTATTGTATAGGGTAGAATTATAGGGGTTGAGGGATTAGGGTTTAGGGTTGAGGGTTGAGGGTTTATGGTTTATGGTTTAGGGTTTAAGGGTTGAGGGTTGAGGTTTAGGGTTTATGGTAGAGGTTGAGGGGTATATAGGGTTGAGGGATTAGTATTGAGGTTCCATTGTATAGGGTAGAGGGTATAGGGGTTGAGGGATTAGGGTTTAAGGGTTTAGGGTAGAGGGTAGATGGGAGAGAGATAGGAGTGAGTGAGTAAGAGATAGAGACTTGAGAGAGGGAGAGGGGGTAGGAGGGAGAGTCTTGAGAAAGAGAGAGGGAGGGAGTGGGAGAGAGATAGAGGGTAGAGGGTTTAAGGGGAGAGGGGAGAGGGGAGAGAGATAAAAGGAGTGAGTGAGTGAGAGAGATATAATTGAGAGAGGGAGAGGGGGTAGGAGGGAGATACTAGAGAGTAGAGGGTAGAGTGTTTAAGGGTTTAAGGGTAGAGGGTAGAGGATAGAGAGAAAGAGAGATCAAAGAAACCTAAAAAAAATAACGTTCTCATAATGTGAGTGCATTTTGAAGTAGTAGAGATATGGTTGTTATTTTAGCAAGACATAACATGCCCGCATTATAACTCAAGCTCATTTTGTCTTGATCTAAAAATGGTAAACAACCCAATATACCTGTGATCTCAATTCCCACACTCTAAACATTCTCTTGGTTCTACTCGTTTTCTAACAAAAAATAGCTTTTTGATGATTTTGTGAAGTGTGCATGCATGTTTTTCACATTCCACTGCATTTTTCATGATCTTTCCACCACCATTGCATGAAATAGCAAAGTTTTCACATTGAAAGGAATATAATATCAATTCAAGTCTGAATTCCATTCAAGAGTGATATACAATTGAAGTTTGGAGGGGAACAAGCTTTTGAAAAATTAAAATTGTTGAGTTTGAAGAAAGAAGAAGCAAAGGCTACATAATTGGGTAGAACTCCTCCATTTGAAACTTTGGGTTTTTAGGTATGTGAAGTCTTTACACATTTTCTTTCATTCTATTTTGGCTTGCTTTAATTTTTGTTATTTTTCATATTCCATGTTGATCATTGTTTGTTTGTCATTATAACCTTAGCTTGTCAATGCACATTTTAAATTACACAATTCTTTACACTTTCCAATTACATTTTTAAACCACATCTCTTTGAGGAATTTTGTTAAACAAATGACTTACCTTGTGTATGCTTCCACGTTTTGTATACACATATATATGACAAAAGTTATAAGGAAGTAAAATAGTACATCATTTCTCAATCCTTTACAATGGATGTGCATACCACTCTCCAAAGCTTTCATTTTGATATAGGCATGGGGGATGTAAAATGTAGTTGAATTTGGTTTTACACCTACAATTTGCATATGCTTGAAATTTTATAAAGCCTTTTCAATAAATCTATTTTGTGCATATCCTCCAATCATTCTAGTCCATGAGGACATATCTCATTGAGGTATTTTGTCAAATAGTTATACCAAGCTTTTATTGAACAACATAGACAAGGCAATCAGTTGTTTGAAGAAATGCCTCAAAGAAATGGGGTCTCATGGTGATGTGAATTTTATCAATCAGCTAATTTCATTTTCCATGCTACCATATTTTCCATACATGTCTCTACAAAATTGGAATATATTCCTCCCACATTGATAGATCTTTGAATTTATTTTGGTTTTCATCCCTATTTCTAAATTTACCTCATCACTTATGTTGTGATATATTTTAAATGTTTCCTTGATTAGTCTACCTACAAGGGATTCTAACCCTTCTCTCCACTATTTCAAGACTCTTTATTCAAGGCTAAGTTAGCAACATGGGGAAAGGTGCATCCTATCTTGCAATCATGGCATGCCACAAGATAATGCAGTAGGGTTGACAAGGTAGCGGCAACGTGAGAAAATGCCTCATAGAAATGAGGTCTCGCAATGATTTACATCACCGTGAGACCCCATTTTTATGAGGAATTTTCTCATAAATCACCATGAGACCCAATTTCTATGAGGAATTTTCTCACGCTTCCCCTAGCTTGTCAACCCTACCACATTGGCAAGCTAGTGACCTCACTAGCTTGCCAATTCAGTGGGGTTGACAAGGTAGGGGTAGCGTGAGAAAATGCCTCATATAAATGGGGTCTCACGGTGATTTGTATATCACTGCGAGAGCCCATTTCTATGAGGCATTTTCTCACGCTGCAATCACCGTGAGACCCCATTTGTATGAGGCATTTTCTCACACTTCCCCTACCTTGTCAACCCTATCGAATTGGCAAGCTAGTGAGGTCTCTAGCTTGCTAATGCGACAGGGTTGACAAGGTAGGGGGAGCATATGCCTCATAAAAATGGGGTAATGTGGCATGCCATGATTGCAAGATAGGCTCAAAATGGAAGCATGGACAAGGCATTTGAATTGTTTGACAATAATTTTTTCATAGAAATGTATGCAAAATGCAGTAGCATTGACAAGCTAGTGAGCACACTAGCTTACCAGTTTGGTAGAGTTGACAAGGTAGGGGTAGTGTATGCCTCATAGAAATAGGGTCTCACATTGATGTACATCACCATGAGACCCCATTTCTATGAGGCATACGCTGCCCCTACCTTGTCAACGATGCAATCATGGTATGCCACATTACCACATTTCCTTAAGGCATTCCATCCAAAAAATCATGCGAGCATTGGAAATAATTCGGTAGGGTTGACAAGGTAGGGGCAGTGTATGCTCATAGAAATGGGGTCTCATGGTGACATCACTATGATACCCCATTTCTATGAGGCATACACTGCCCCTACCTTGTCAACCCTACTGAATTGGCAAGCTAGTGAGCTCACTAGCTTGCCAATGCTCACATGATTTTTTGGATGGAATGCCTTAAAGAAATGTGGTAATGTGGCATGCCATGATTGCAAGATAGGCTCAAAATGGAAGCATGGACAAGGCATTTGAATTGTTTGACAATTATGTTTTCATAGAAATGTATGCAAAATGTGGTAGCTTTGACAAGCTAGTGAGCTCACTAGCTTGCCAATGTGGTAGGGTTGTTGGAACGTGTCTTAGAAGGTACCCACATAAGAGTGTTAAATATAAGAAGGGGGTTTGATATTTAATTAAATAATTAATTGATAACCATTTAATTAAAATAGAAGAATATGTTAAGTTAGTGACATAATTAAATAAATAATGTTTATTTAATTAATCAGGAGGAATCAGGTAAAATTAGTGATAAAATAGTGAATTAATTAAACAATTCAAGATTATTTAATTAATAGAGGAAAATAGGGTTAAATGATAGGAATGATGTCAAAAAGGGGATTAATGGTACTAATGATGCCAATGATGGAAAAATGTAGTTTCAAGATGTGTGATCCATTTAGGCATTTTTAAATGTCTACACCATCTTCTTTATGATGGTAAAAAATAACCAACATAGCATGCTTATTAACACCACCTTATGTGAACTTATAACAACAATAAATAAATGATAACATCACCATAAGATAGCATCAATAAGACATAATTCAACAACATAAGAGCATCACATAACATAATATTTATGTGGAGAAACCCTTGTGGGAAAAAACTACTACAAAAGGAGAGGCCAAGTATGCATCATCTTCAAAATAAACGAGATTACAATACATTCACTTTCATTCTCCACTTTTCCTACAACATGGTAGCACCTATGTACTTGTGAGAAACCTCTCCATGCCTCAACCTATCCTTGTTGCTACAATGTAACTCTACATTCAACTGATCCTCATAATTTATACATCTAAGAAGTTGATTTTACATACTTTTGAAGAGGTAATGCACCAAACATGGTGCCCAAACATGAACCTTCATTCCAAACATCCCCAACCCTTGGATTATTGCCTTGGAATGAAAAAAAAAAGGTTTTGGCTTCAATAATTTCCCTCCAACTTGGTTGTCCAAACTTAAAAATTAAACTACATTAAATATAATAAACGATGGAATACCAAGACACATGTTACATCTTTCCAAGAACTCACCTGAAGAATACCAATAGTCGCTCATTTATCTTTTCCTTATCTTTTATCATCCCATACTAGGCATCCACATGTAGGGAAAACAAAATTAAATATTCATGTTTACAAGTCACCTTTACCACTATTAGTGGAACCCATCACCCCTTATGAATTTAGTACAAACAATGATGAGAATATATATTACAAATTTATCTTTCTAATACACCCTTTGTATCTAGGGATATTTTCCAAGGATTTTGGAACCATGCAATATGATATACAATTCACAAGGTAGATGGCACCTTAATCCTATTAATGGATTCAATAATAATTGTACCCATTTTAGAAAGAAAAATATCATAGGGGACCAAAGTTTTTTTAATTTGATTTTTCTTGTGGTCATGCATTTTTTAGTCTCTCTATTTGTATCCATTTGGTGTCCCAAGTGTTTCTAGCCCATATTTCACATCCATAAAGTATCATCCTAATTACTAATAACCCAAATACAATCTTAATAACTTTCCAATCCCTTAACTCTACCTCTCTACATCTATTTTGAAGGGAAAAAAATTCTCTCCACCCTCCCAAATTTTTCTGCCCTCTACAAGTTTCCCAACTAATCTTGTTGTTGAATTCAATCCCAAGGTATGTGTTCCATTTATTCCTCTAAAATACATCATAATAAAATTCAAACTAATTATTTTTATTTCTATAGGAGATCATGATCTTGGTATTTCTTTCTAGTGTTAACTTGCATACCCACATCTTTGCAATGACATGACATGATCAATTGAGCATAATATAAGATCAAAATGAAAATTTTGATGTGTGATTGTCATTGCATAAAATTCCCCACTAACTAAGCAGCTTCTAGTGGAGGATTGACTAATGGAAAAGGTGAATGTTTTTTACCCTACTCCAAGCATGTGGGAGATCCTCCCAACAATATCATTTAAGATAGCTTTTGAATCATCATTATCCATGGCCTATTTTTTCAAATAGCCTACTATATGGTTGATCTCTTAGTATCAATGGTTGAAGAATACTTCATTATAATGTTCCAATTTAGACCAAACTTCCAGTTTCAGAACTCTAATAATGTGTTAACTATAATGAGGGGAGTCCCTCCCCCAAGGTAATATTCCATATGTCTAATGTGATTTCTTTTTGGGTAGCCAAGGTGCTCGTCATTGCTTTAACCTATTTTTTTGTGTCATCTTGTTGTTTTTTGGTCATTGTAGTATGAAGTCACCATTGTGATCACTAATAAATACTTTTTTCTTACAAATATAAGCTATATCTTATATTAAAATGTTAAATATTTACAAAAATGTGTAAATATATATACAAATACAATTATATTTGTTTGACATAAATATATATAAGTTTGATTCTTGTGTTGATCCAAAACACCATGACAATCCTCCACATTGCAATAGAATTTTGTTTTCTTTTAAAAAATAAAAAAATAAAAAGAAATTAAATAAATATTTAATAAAATAAAGAGAGGTTGTAAATCCATGCAATCATAATAATTCTTGAGATCACACTTTTGAGACATTGTATCAAACAATTCACATTTGTGATCTATGCTTCCACACTTACTTATGTGTTACTTCTAGCTACAAATTTAATATTTGATGAAATTTCTTATTATTTACTTTTTGTAATATACATTAAAAAATTATTAAGCACAAAAAGTTAAAAAGTAAAAAAATAAAAAAATTATGTGAGATCATGTCCCTTATAGTGGATGCAACCCTACCATGGTGAGGTTGTGACTCTCATATTATGATAGGGCCACAATGTTGTGGGTGATTGTGGCCACTACAAGGTTGCATCCCTTGCTAGTGTGTAGTTTTTTGGTGGACCCAACCCTCACAAGGCACCCCTTCGCCATATACCACACACACAAAAATCCACTATTACATATTTCCATCTCTATTTATTGTGTTATCTTTTCAATAAAATGAACCCTTGCTCATCATGGCCATCATTATTCTTAGTAGCCTTTGTCATTAATATTCTTGTTAGCTATCTAAGAGAGACCAGTCATGGGATGGGTGAGCGGGAATGAGGTTTTGAATTTTCTAGGCGACAACAGGTGTCTAGTTCGAAGGCTCTGTGTCGGGGGTGGTCTTTCTGGGGATGCGACAGGGGAGAATGCAAGTGACAAGTAGGAGGGAGTGGCTTCTGAGGACTAGGGCTCAAATAAATGAGGGGACCCAGGTGGAAAGGAGTCTTCAGAAGGTAAGTTTTCCTCTAGCTCTTCTCCAAAGGATGGGGCTTGTGGGTCCGGGTGTCTGGGAAACCAGGGCGCGAACAAAGTTTCGAGAGACCAGCCATGGGAGGATTCAAAGAGGAAGTGGGTTTCGCTATTTGGAACCAAGCCTAGTGGTAAGTCAATCTTTCCTCTGGTTAGCAATATTTTGTCCCCTTCGAGTGGTATGTATGCTATTCTTGTACCTGATCCAATGATTGATCATAACGTTTCTCTAATGGCATCATCATTGGTGGGAAAATTTATGGGTCCAAGACCAAATATTGAAGTGGTTAGGGATTTTGTAAGGAAGGATTGGAGAGTTAAAGGTCAAATTGAGGTAGCGGCTCTGCCCAAGGGTTTCTTCTCTTTCACTTCTTCTTGCGAAGAGGACAAGCTAGCAGTTCTATGTGGTGGCCCTTGGGTCATTGGAAAGTCATCTTTGGCTATTAAGAAGTGGTCCCCGAAAATGGATTTCTCAAATGCTTCTTTTGAAGCGGTGCCTATGTGGGTTCATTTACTAGGTTTACCATTGGAGTATTGGAATGAGGATGTTTTTAGGGGAATTGCCAGCTCCTTCGGGGAGTTGTTATCCATAAATACCATGAATTCATCTAGAAAAAGGCTGGTTTTTGCTAGAATCTGTGTGGGTATCACTCAGTCTACTGACCTACCATCATCAATTGAAATTGTGTCAAAACTAGGAAAGTGGGTTTAGACTGTAGAGTTTGAGACTCTTCCTTTTGTGTGTTTTACTTGTAAAAAATCTAGGCATTGGGCAAGGAAATTCCCAAACAATGTGTCCAAGCCTGATGCTAAGATGGCTTCCAAGGAGACCAAGATATAGAGGGCTAAAATGGTGGAGAAACCCCTAGAAGACATGAATAGAGGGGACAAGAATATACTTGAGAACAGTCAGGAAAATAGAGGGGAGTGTCGAATCCCCAGTCTAGAAGCTAATAATGTCGAGGAGCCTTTGCAAGGTAATGACAACCTCGTAGTTCCAGAAGGAGATGTTAATGATCATAATAGAGCAGATTTGGATTTGAGAACCACAAGATCCCATGGGGAGGATATAAAGGCAGAAGGAGGGAGCAGTGAAAAGCAAGATGAAAGCTTGAATTTAGAAAAGTGGGTTCCAAACTCTGTAGCAGAGGGTTGAGAGGAAACATCCTATTTTCGTCAAGGTAAGGCAAGAGGTGAGGAGGGCTCAGAGGAGGCTAGGGAGAAGATCATTCATTCTTCTATCTAGGATGGTTCTCAAAGTTCTCTAGAGGTTGTGAAATCCACTTTTGGGAATTTTGTGGATACCTATAAGGTGAGGAATGATTTGGGGTATTCTCTGGTGAATAAAGTTTTTGCTAAAGATGTATTCATGGATGGGAAATATTTCATGGGACTTGAGGACCTGGATCTTGATGAGGATAGTTTATATACGAAAGTTGAGAAGAAGAAGAAGAAGAGAAAAATAGGAAACAACAAAGTGGGGATTTCTACAAGAAACAAATCAAAAGCGGATGTTGGAGTCCAGAGAAGTTTGGGAAAAAAATCAACAAAGTGGCATAGAGAACATGAATGCATCCAAAATATTGTTGATGAGGTTCAAAGAACCATCCCGGATATTTGTCAAAGTAATATCCCATTAAAGAAATGAAGTTAATGTCATGGAATATTTGGGGGCTAAACAATTCCCACAAACAAGATATTTTGCACAATTTTGCAAGGGACCATAAACCTAATATTTTAATTGTTTGGGAGTCCAGGATGCCTAAAGATAGAGTGGAAAAGATTAAGATTTTCAAGAATGGTGGTGTGCAGGGTAGGAGTTCAGAGGGGGCTTCTGGAGGTTTAGTGACTTTTTGGAATTAGGATCATCTTCATGGTACTCCGGTTTGGGAAGATGCCAATCATGTGGCTACTAGATTTAGGCATATCAGAGATGATTTCAGCTGGATTTTGTCTAATATCAATGCCCCCAATAATAAATCTGTGAGGATTTTTTGGAAAAGACTTGAGTCTTTTAGGTTATGCTTTCCTAATGAGAACTTGATCATTATGGGGGATTTTAACACTCTGTTGCTTGTGTCGAAAAAATTTGGGGGTTCTCAAATACAGATGGATAGTAAACTAGACCTGATGGATTTTATCAACTCCCAATGTTTGCATGATGTGGACCTCAAGGGGGCTACCTACACTTGGTCTAACAGGAGGGTTGGGAATGACCTTATCCAAGTTTGGCTTGATAGGGCCTTAATTTCGGTTAATTGGATGAAGGATTATTATTTTTCTTTAAATGCTCTTTCCAGAATTGGTTTAGATCACTTCCCTATAAGTTTTGTGGCTGACTCTGTGTCAGGTAAGAGAAAATTCCCCTTTAGATTTGAAAGAATGTGGTTGTCTCATCCTAATATCTTTAACTGCATTCAAGAGTGGTGGAATATAAAGGTTAGTGGTACTGCTATGTTTCGAGTGGCTAAGAAGCTAAGTGAGATCAAAACCAAGGTCTGAATTTGGAATAAGGAATTTTTTGGGGACATTTTTGCTACTAAATCGGCTATTCAATATGATTTAAAGGATATTCAGGATAGAATTCAGAGAGATGGTTATGTGGGAGATTTCTTATCTAGAGAAAATGAAATCCTTACAAAATATCATGATATTATATCAAAAGAAGAGGAATATTAGAAACAAATATCTAGATCGGTTTGGCTTTCGTCAAGGGATAAGAACACCAAGTTCTTCCACATGACTACTATGAAACACAGGGCATCCAATTGTATCACTTATATTTTGAAGAATGGTGTTAAAATTGAGAATGAGGATGAGATTAGGAATGAGGCCATCTAGTTCTTTGTTAACCTTCTTTCTACGGAAGAGAGGTTGGATGTGAATGCTCAAAAAACCCTCATTGAGGCTATCCCCAACATTCTGAATGAGCATCAAAATAGATTTTTGACTGCTATCCCTTCACCGGAAGAGGTCAGAAAGGTTGTTTTTTCTTTTGAAGGGAATAAGGCCCCTGGTCCTAATGGTTTCCCTATGTTCTTTTTCCAAGTCATTTGGGAGATAGTTGCTAATGATGTGGTTAATGTTGTCAAAGAGTTTTTTGGATCCAATAATTTGTTGAAAGAGCTTAATGCTACGTTTATTGTTCTTATTCCCAAGTTCCCCGGTGCTGATGCTTTTGATTTCTTCCGCTCGATTATCTTATGCAACTCCTTTTACAAAATCATTTCTAAAGTGGTTACCACTAGGATTCTTGGGGTTCTCCTACTGTTGATTTCTCCTCAGCAGAATGGTTTTGTTCCTAGCAGATAGATTTTGGATTCCATTATTACGATTCATAAGAATATCCATTATTTAGAAGTCTTGAAAAACCAAGGTTTTTTTACTTAAGTTGGATATGTCTAAGGCCTATGATAGGGTGGATTGGGAGTTTTTGATAAAAGTCTTAAAATCTTTTGGGTTTTTGAAGATATTTCTGCAGCTGATATGCGAAATGATCACAACTACCAACACCTTTGTCATTATCAATGGATCTCCTTCCTGTTTCTTCAAAGTTTCTAGAGGTGTGAGACAAGGAGATCTTGTGTCTCCTATTCTCTTTACCCTGATGGTGGAAAGTCTAGGAAGGCTTCTACAAAAGAAAGTGATGGAAGGGAGTCTGTTAGGAATCATATGGAGAAATGCAAAGCCAAATTTGGCACCTTGGTTGGGGATTATTGGAGGAATAATCAGTGGGTTGGTATCTCTTCTATTAGTCTAGATCTTCGACCCCTGCAGTCTCTCCTTAACTTTGTTATGCTTAGTTCACAGGGCTAGGAGGATTCTTTGGTCTAGAAGTTGTCCTCCTCAGGGATCTACTATGTTTCTTTGGTAGTGGCTTGTTGTTATCAGTCCTCTCCCTCCCCTGTGTGGGTGAAGGCTTGGGTGCACAACCTTATACCTAAAGTCAACATCTTCACATGGATCCTTCTTGAGAATAAACTATTGACTAATGAAAACATTTGCAAGCATGGCTTCTATTTTCCTAATAGATGTTATCTTTTTTGTGTGGAAGCAGAGACAAATTCACATCTCTTTCTCCTCTGTCCTTTTTCCTTTGATATCTGGTGCAGGATTTTGCAATTGTGTGATCTCAACTGGGTTTTTCCTAGAACTATCTTGGATTTTTATAGCCAGTGGAAGGCTCCTTCAAGCAACCAAGTGTTGAATCTACTTTGGAGATACATTTTCCCTCACCTTGCTTGGGGAATTTGGAAAGAGCATAATAATAGAATCTTTCAGGATTTGGCTCTTTCAGAGGAAATTGTTTTTGGTAAAATTATCAAAGTTGTGAGAGAGAATTTCAATCTGCTCAATAGCAAATTCAAGGCTAAGGGTAAGGTCAACTACCAAGATTATGAGCTCAGAGTTGTTGATGCTTGGAAGATTAATGTTGATATTTCTTCTCCTCTTAAGCCCACTAAGGGGCATAGAGATGGAATCCATTGGAATCTCCCTCCTCCAGGTTGGGTTAAAATCAACTTTGATGGGGCGGCCAAGGGTAATCCTAGGCCAGCTGGGTGTGGGGGAGTGATAAGGGATGAGAATGGTTGTTTTATTGCAGCAGTGGCTCTCCCCTTGGGTACCCAGACCAACCACATTACTGAAGCCATAGGGGCATTTCAAGTTTGTAATCTTGCTCATCAGTTGAATCTTAAAAATGTGTGGCTTGAAGGGGACTCGAATAATATCATACAATGTATAAAGGGCCTTCAAAAACCCTCATGGACTATAGAGAATTGGATTAATTTTTCCAAGGGGATTATTAGTAACTTTGAGAATTGTTATATTTCCCATGCTTATAGGGAAATTAACACGGTGGCAGAATTTTTTGCCAAAAAAGGTGTTCAGGTGAAGGATAAGGTGATGTGGTAGAGGAGTGATGAGCTGGTGGCTGACATCACTGCCTTACTTATGTATGATTGAATTCACAGGAAGGTGCAAACTCCCCCTACCAACGTATGATTATTGAGTGTTGTGTCATGCAGTCTCAGGACTGATGTTCAATTATTATTCAAAGTTGGCTGAAGCTCAACAATATCAATTCCTATTCTGATGTTTTGTACTTTGCATGCTTTCTAGGTTTTTTGATGACTAGTTTATTTGGTTTTTCATAGCCTTCTGAACAGGCCTACAATTCTACCAACATGGGTGGTGAGAGTCATAGGGTGGAGTTGATAGATTGTGAGGACTTAAGAAGTAACACAAAGGTTTGGGAGATGTTGGAGAAGGGTGGGATAACCATTTTTATTGAAAAACTCCATGGTTGGGATCCGAAAGTCACTAGATTTTTTTCCAAGGAATGGAAGGATGGCGAGATCAATTTGTTTGGGAGAAAGGTTGTAATTGATGAGAAGTTAATTGTTGAGGTCATGAGGCTCTCCATTGAGGGCATCAATTTTTATGGGGACAAGAAACTCTTTGACCAGGTTGTGCAAAAATTTCCAAAGACTGAGAAGGAAAAGGAGGACCTATGAAGTACTACCAAAAGCTATTACGATTCTATGAGGATTGTCTCGCATTGGAGGAAGGTGTTGAATGTGCTTATGGAGTACATTACCCTAGATGGTTATTACACTAGGGTATTTGGGTACCATTTTGTGCTCCTCAACCATTTCAGCATCAGGTTAGGGTTTATTTCCCTTTCTATCTTGCTACTTCTCTGAATGCCAGTCTACAAAACTATAGTTAGAACCCAATTAGGCATTATATCCTCCATGAGGGTCTGCTTGTTTTAATCTATGATCATTTAAAAGCTATGTCAGCTCTGTCCCACCAGACCCCTTCTTCTAGGGGAAGGGTTGCAATTAAGGGGAAGGGGAATTCTAGTGTCTCTCCCCAAAAGAAGGGTAAAAGAAAGGTCTCGGAGGATCCCTCTTATGATGCTAATGAGGAGGATTCGCAATCGACCCCTTCGTCTAATTATTCCAGTTACCCTATCACTCACATAGAGGATAGGCCGCATTATCCCAATGATCTCAAGGTGAAGGACCATTACTTTAAGGTTGAATGTGAATTCCCTGATGACATTTTTTCTATTGCCCGTAATGGATCTGTGGATTTCTTCCGGTTAATTAGATGGGTGTTTTTTGAGATTAAGGAACTTAAGCTGAATCAGAGTGCTATGAATAGTAAAATGGAAAAGGCTGATAAGAATGACAATAATAACAGAGACAGAGCTAAGGCCATTGATTTATGGAATAAGGAAGAAAAGAAATATATGGTGGAGTGCCTCAAGAAAATAATTGAGGATTTGCAACATTTTAAGAGTAGCCATGATGGCAAGCTTTCTGATATGGAGGAAAAGATGAGGAACATAAAAGATTCTATCCACAAGGTGTTGGAAATGATCCACAAAATTTTAAAATCAACGGAAAAGACCATGAATATGATGGTTAAAAATTTGGAAAATGCCTATCAGGTCAGGATGGTGGTGTATGTGGATGTTGAGAAAGAGGAAATCCAGGTGGAAGGTAGGGGGCTGAGTAACAAAACCAAAGTGAACCTAAAGAGGAAGGTTGACTAGGCACTTGTGAATATTCAGGAGATTAAGAAAGTTGCTTTAAATATGAATAAACTTGAGCAGGAGGTGATGGAGATCCTCAGGAATCTAGCCTAGTGGCTGGACTTTTGGTGTTTTTTGTTGGCTTTTTGTTGTGATGTCCTAGGATGTTCCTTTTTTTTTCTTTGATGGCAGTTGTTTATTTTTTGTTAGGGTCCTTTTGATGTTGTATCTTTCTCTTGTTTACTGTTAAGGGTTTCAAGGTCCCTTAAAAACCTGTTTGTTCCTTAATCAAAAATATTCTTGTTAGTTACCCCATAAAAATCCTTAGCAAAGAAACAAATAATAAAAAGGAGATTAATAAAACAATGAAATTATATTTTCATATTAGTAATTTCTCATTTGCATAAAAATTAGAATTAAGATTTCTTATTATTAACTATTTGTAATGACATAATATAAAAAATGATAGGCCTCCTAAAAAAATTTAGGGTTTCATTATAATAATAAAGTTTATCCTTATACAAATTAAAATCTAGACTACTTACTTGTATAATATAGTATAAATTGTATTTCATATAATTTAACTTGAGTATAGTTTTTTATGTATATATATTACATCCTTATTTATATGAGACTTAGAATCCTTACTATAAATATTCCAATATGTTTTATTATGGTTGTAAAGGTAAATTTTTATTATAAAGTATTTAGATTATATTTGAGAAATAAATATTATTAATACAATTAAGTATACAATGAAATTATGAAACAATTTATATTATATTTTCTTTAAACTTGGGTGCTTATATTCAATTATGGATTAATGCATAATTTCTTATTAGATAATAGGTGGGGAACGAACATCCCATTCTATACAAAAGCCTAATGTCAAAATTCAAAAATAAGTCTTCAAAATGAGGACCACCAAAAATATCATTACAAACACAAACAACAAGAAGACGACATGAACACCACACAACCCAACAAAGAACCCAACACTAAAATAAAACACCAACACATCCAACACAAAGTACCCTAATAAAGAACAAACCAACCCCTAGAGATTTAGGATGGCCTTCCTTTCCTCAAAAAGTTGGAACAAAGCATCCTTGAGAGAATCTATCACTATTGGAATCGTGAATAATTGGTTTCTTTCTCTTATTTATTTTGGTTCTAATGAGATTCTCCTCAAGACTTCTCATGCTAACATTATTTTCTTAGATTCAAGGCATTGGCCCCCAAGCCCTCCAAATCCCTAATATTTGTTTTGAGTGAAACATCTTATTTTTCCTAATGTTGATCATTTTATGAATTAGTAGGTAGTACAAGCATAGTGGTTATTATTAATTTCTATGAACATTGCTAACCTTTTCTTTATCAACCCCATTTTATTGGTCATCCTTTCTCAACTCCTATTCATTTCTATCCTTTTTGTAATGCTTGTGAGTGGATCTCTTAGTCTTGTTTTTTCATTTTTATGATGGAGTTGTTTTATTTTCACTTCAATAATGGTTGCCATGTTTTTCTTTTCCTTCCCATAAGGATCAAGAGAAGGTCTACTACTACACAAACTAACCTCGTCATCCAATATAGACTTCATAGTTTGGAAAAACACATATAACTCATCTTTGCTTTCACTTAATTCATTAATATAAAAAATATATTTTAAAATTATACTATGTTGAATAATTTAAAATGAAAGAAATTTATGGCCATATAATAAATAAATAGTTAGTGTCATATATCATTGATGTTACTTTTATTGAACCTACTTGGAAAAGTGAAAATCTTAGTAAGACTAGATAAAGTTCAACTAATATTTCCTAAGTGAATGTTTGATGTAAACAAAATGGTTATGGAATAGTCTCTTTCTCTCCTATCTAATCTCTCTCTCTCCTTACTCTTGATTCTTTAATCAAATGTAAAACATTTAGAAATTTTGTTCATACTAACATACTATATTTTTTTGGAGTTGTTATTTGCTGATTTGGAGTTGTTATGTTTTATGTTACTTGATTATTTCAAAGATGTGTTTGGTCCTCTATTGCTCTTAATGCTCCTTTTAACTATTACAACAAACTTTAAATGTTGAGTGATTTGATTATCTCTGCTCTTTGTAACCAATTTTTTGTATTTTTGGTATTAAATAAATTTTAAAAAATGTTATTCATAGTACTAACTTAATGTTAATTTTAGGTTGATATATTTTTCTATTGATTCTATATGCATTCATTTAGTTCAACACTTATAAAATCCTTGAAAGGGATTCATAATTGCACAATTATGACCTTTAACATTAGCTTTGTTAGAGCTTTAATTTTTCATGGAAATCTTAGGATAATACATTTAATAGTATTTAATAATCCCACGTGACAATAAAACCATTTAACAATTGAAGTATTTTGACCAATTTCAATATATTTAATAAAATAATGAAGTAAAAACAATATATTTAATGCACATGTTACAACTTCCAAGAAAGGGGGATGGTGGATTATAAGTAGGCTCAACAAGAAATGGTTTTGTGTTTCAAGAATGCTATATGTGGGTCCAATGATGGTGGGCTCTAAGGTAGTGTTTGGGAAAGCCAAGGTGAGTATATCACATCTAACCATTGAGTCTTTTAAGAAGGCTCTTTTATAAGTGATTGGTCCTTCTTGTATTATTATTTTTGGTTTCCTTGTATCTCTAGAACTGAAAAGGAAAACTCTCTTTAAAATCTGGTAACCATAAGAGTAGGCTCGAGTTTCTATTTCACTTACAAAAAAAACTCTACAATTATTGTTATAAAACTAGGCTTGAATATTATGGTGGATAACCCTACAGTTCAAGAAGCAGTGCCAACAAAAAATCATTCAAAACATAGAGAAGGCATAGAAATTGTTTCATTGGAGGAAGTTGGAGGGAAAAGGAGTGTCAGGAACATGAAAGAATGTGGAAAGGTACCTTAGGAAATCATACTAGTACCATATGCTCCACCTTACCTCTCAAGGAAACAAGATCCTCACACTTTCATAACACATGGATTTTAGAGGCACTCTTGCACTCTCAAAAGAAAAGAAGCACACAAGTCAAAAAATTGGGCAAAGGATAGAGACTAACATTTGTAAAAATGCCAAGAAATACAAGAGCATTTTATATCAAACATAGGCAAAAATAACAAGAAGGTTAAAATGGATGGGAGAATTTTTTTTTTTGTAATCCTTCTAAAGCTAATGATATTTAACTATGTAAAAACCAACCCTACGTCAACTCAAATTCAAGTAAAGACACCTATAGAAGAATAAGAAAACCACAAAAATTAGTTTGAAATGGAATGCTTAGAGAATCACCATTTCAAATGCATTCAGGGGGTGAAGAAACGAGGGGAGGCAGAGTTAAATGTAATGTCCTCTTCTCAATCCTAGTTAGCTAATATGTTAGCCTATTCATGAGTTCACATATGCTAATTGGTGGTGGTTAGGGGAATCCAAGCTTCTTAGAGAGCTTAGTATCGGGTTTTCTTGGAATCTAGTGTTGTTTTGGCGTTAAGATGGCATTCAAGTTAGTGGTGATGCTCTTTGTAACATTTTTGGCCATTTGGGTTATTCTCCACATTTCTTGGAGAACATCACTATTTTAGTGAGTGCCTGTTTTGCCACCAAGCATCTTTCCTCAGAATTAGTTGTGTTGGAAAGAAGAATAGGGAAGTACAGTTCAGAGATTTGTACCCCAATATTTCTTGTGTATTCAATTTATACCCCAGAGGATATAGTAATAGAAACAAGCATTTGTGATAAGGAACTTAGATGAATAGATAAAGTCTAATTTATAATAACAAAAAAAGAAAAATTCATTCATCCATAACATATGATGATAACTCCTTATATCTCCTTATATTATACTATATTGCATACAAAAGATAGGTCCTACTCTTTGCTCATATATGCCTATCTATATCTTCCACATATTGTTTACATTGCATATATATGTGTATTCCCATGAAGGTACATGTCTTCTAGTTACAACTAATTCCTTTTCCATCCTTTGTAGACCGTTTCTAGTAGCCTGTGGTAAGATCTATTTAGGCCCTTGGCCTACCCCTTTTAAAATAATTTCTTTTCCTCAAGACATGTTGCCTAGATGGGAAGGAGATGCTTGTATATTTCTTTGAGGTTCTTGAATGTGTTGTCTTGGTGTGTTTTTTCCCACTATAGAGTGGAAATGTGGCTCTGAATTTGTATTATTGTTGCCTCTGCATCAGCAAGGATATCCAAGATATGAAAGGTTTTAGTTATTTCCTATGATTCCCCCATTATCCCTAATAGGTGGGTCATCTAATTGCTGACAATTTCCCTCATCTGCTTGATTTTCTCCTTGATCTACTCTCTTTGGATGTGTAGTTGTTGAAGTTGGAAGTACTGTAAGGTTTCCACTTGGGCTCTAATGGTGTCATGTTTTTCCTGTAGAGGGTTGTAGTTTTGTTCCACTTGTTTGATTAGATTCTCTAATTGGGTCATTCGATCTTGCAGGCCCTTTGTTGTAGTAGGCCATTATAAATAGAACTGGTAGATCACCCCTACTTCTATAATTGTGTAACTTATCCCTTTGATATTCTCCTCTAATTTGGAGTGTGCAGAGGCACATTTCTTTGTACACTCCTCGATTCTTCTCTTTAGGACCTCATCTTAGGCCTCTTTCCTTATGTTGTCTTTGGTGGCAATTAGATCCCCTTGTAGGTTCTCTACTAACTATTTAAGTTGTTGCATCATGGATAGTGAAGTGTCACATAATAGGTGGGGAATAATCTTTTGCAATGTATCCACCACATCCCATGATTTCTCCACTATATTCACATGGTTTCTCAACAATTCATCCCTTGCAGTAGCGTGGAGAATGTCTCCCAATTGAATCTTCTACAATGGGTAAATATTAGATAGATCTACTTGTGATCTTACCATTGGTACTTGTAGGAATTGTGATGATGGCACTATTTGCATTTGTTGTTGTTGCACCAAAAAATTCTTAATGGAAGAGATTGTGAAGGTGGGGGTGGTTGTTTCTGTGGTGGTAGTTTCTTCACTCTTCTCATTTTCTTCACTAGTTGTATTAGTTTTCGATGGGTGGAGCCCTTTTTCCTCTTCCCCAGTATTCTCTACCTCTTCTCCTGTAGTCTTCATCATTTCTTCATAGAGCTTCCAATTGAAATCCTTGATTTCTTTCTAGATTGTATCTATGTTCTTCGAATCCTCCTCCATGAGTCTTTCTACTCTTTATTTTGTGCGGAGCTCTTGGGCTTGTGCCTAGGCTAGTGCATGTTTTCGTTCCTCAATGATATTTGAGCTAAGTGTGGAGATGGATTTCTCCCTTATTTCCTCTTCCTTGCTTAGTACCTTAGCCCTTTTATCCCTTATTACAATAATAATTCCCTCTAGGAAGTCCTTCATTGCTTCTTCTAGCCCTTTATTAGATTGATTCACATACTAGAGAAGACATTGTATTATTCTACCTTTGTTATCCCCATTTGATTCTTCATATGTCTCCAATATCTGTGATAGCATCTCGTGGTGGAGGATGACATTGGTGGTCAGAAGGATGTCTATTGGTGGTTGATTTTGTTCCTAAATCTCTTAAGGGGGAGGTTTTGGAGTTTTTTGGCCTCTTTTCCTTATCTTGAGAGGTTGCTCAACCTCTTCTTCTCCCTTCACAGTCTCTTCTACTTCTTCCTTTGTTGTTTCCTTTTTTATTTTCCACTTGGCCATTTTTTAGGCCTTTCTTTCCTGGCCCTCTTCTATGGGGTGACTTGTGGTGGCTTCCCTGATGTCAATACTATCTATGCGGAGGTTGTGGGGCCTTCTGACTTGCCTGGTGAGTTGTTGTGAATCCTCCTTGATCTTATTGCAGAGGAGGGATCTAACTACACTATGGTAGAAGAGAATTGAGTGAACCCCTCTTCCGGTTTCCCTTGCTTGTGGAGTTTCTCTTTGTTCTTATCCAATATTTTTTGCACCTTCTTGTTGATCCTTTTTCTCCATCACTTCTTTGTATGTTTCAAACCCCTCTACATTGGTATCCTTGGGTTGGGTAAGAAAGGTAGCCGTATAGGCATCTACCTCTTGTGCGATGACTTTATATGATAGCTACAATATCCATATTGTACATGGTTTATTGCCTCCATTTATGTGTAGTCTTTGTCTACCATGAATGTGATTGTGTTGGTGTACTGGGTAGTGGATGCATGGGGAATCCTTTCCCTTTCTTGCATTTTCTCTTAGAAGGTTTTGAATAACCCCTAGTATGTGGTTTTGTATGCTTTGGTGTTTGAGAATTGATAAATATGGTGCTTGATTTGGGCCTCCACTATTTGGCTAAGTTGTCAGAATTTTCCTTTGAAATTGGATAATTCTTTAAGGAAATAGAAAATTATACATATAAGTAATGTACCATACTGGAAATGGTACTTGGAGATCTTTATCTTCTGAATATTATCCATTATTTGCTCCTGCATGACCTTGTAAAGATCTAAATATTTTCCCTCCACCACCATTTGATATGTCATGTGGATTGTGGTAGCTATGATAGAGTCTTCTTGTTGGCATAATATATTTTATATGCAATCCTCATTGCAGCATATTAGACTCCATCATTTGTTATTATCTTTATATGTTCATGCTTTGGTCATCTAAGGTTGCTCTGATCAACTATTGCACCACATTATTTTTTATGGCTTTCTTAGCGGGGATTTTTCCTACCATTCTTAGCCTTGTCACCACGTGAATGACTTCATGATCTAGTAGGGTTTATCTAGGTACATGAATTCATCATGCACTTGACTTAGTATAATTCTAAGCCATGCTTCTTCATCACAAAAGTTTGGATAATATTTCGAGATGTCCAACTTTTTCTAGCCAATCTCCATGCATTTTGGCTTATACTTCTTCCCATCATCTTCCAGGAGTGTTAGATGCGGCTCCTTTAGCTTAATGTGATCAATCTCTACAATTTTCTCATGAATATATTTCCAGACATCCTCTGGATATACCACATTATGTGGAAACTGGGAGAATGCCCCATCCTTATATGTTTTGAGGGCCTTATATGGATACTTGCAGTATGTGGGTCAAGGCTTCTCAGAGATCTTAACTACTATTGAGGTGACCATTGTCTTAAAAAAAAATTGTAGAGTGCATGTAGTTTCTAGGATTTGATCTCAGCTAATTGAGCACAACAAAGTAGAATGCATAGGAGGCAAGTGAGTGTTTAGGGTTATATGGAGTGTTAAATAGATGAGTGGGTGGTAGTATATTTAATGCTACTTCCTGTTATGTAGGCTTTTCTAGATGTTCTATTTTTTTGATGTGATGGGTTACCTTTTTGATTTTTTTGATTTTTGATTCTTTTTCTATGGTTTAAACTAAGTACATAATATACATTAGGATGTTAGTCTAATATTTGATGTTTTCAATTTGTTGGCAAGTGGTTGTGTTTGAGGCATGTTTCATTTACATATCCGGTTAGGAGCATGCCATTAATTCATCTAAGATGTATTGGTTCAGAATAATTTATGTCATGGATATAATATGGTCCTAACCATCTAATCTTCAGTTTCCATTGCTTTTTGAACTTGTTGTCATAGAGTAATACCATATCCCCTATTTTGAATGTTTTTAATATTAGGTTTCTATCATGCCATGTTTTTTTCCTCTAGCACTCAAGTTGGTGACTATACAATGCAATTTTCCTATACTCATATAATTTGTCCAAGTCTTCAATTCATTTTTTGAGGGATTGGTTATCTTCAAACTGCAAGGTGATTTTGGTACGTGGGTTGGGGACTATAAATTTCATAGGGATTGTGGCATTAGTACCATAGACTAGTTAAAATGGAGTGAATTTGTTAGTCCTTTTAGATGGTGTGTGGTATGCCTAGAGTACCATAGATACTTTTATATCCCAATATATCATATTCCCATCACACATTTTAGTAAGACCTTCAATTATTGTTTTCAATGCTTCACTTGCCTCATTGGCCTATGGGTGATAGGGGAGCTTCTATTGTGTGTTATCATAAATTTTTATAGTAATTCCTTTATCATTTTATTTACAAAGTATTTTCCTTGGTCCCTCACTAAACTAAGTGGGTATCCATATCTTGTGATTATGTTTTCATATAAAAATATTTCTATAGTCTTTGTGGTACAATCCTTTGTAGGTTTTGCTTCTACCCTTTTTGTGAGATATTCTACTCCTATTATAATGAACTTTTCCTTAGAATTTTTTTTGGTGGGTTAATAGGTCCAATAAAGTCTATAGACCATTCTTCAAAGGGATTTTGTGATAATTGTAGAGGAGGAGATTCACTACTCCTAAGTCTCTAGGATAAAGAAGAGTCTATAGGGAGAAAATTATCCTTAAATACCTCAAGGAATAAAGCTCAAGTGACAAAGATGGGTGAAAGGGAGATCTCTAGAATGTTTTATGTTTTATGAAAAAGGACTTTGAAAGCCAAAAGAGAAGGCCTCAGAGGTCTCGGAGATAAACTAGCTAGCTCTCAGCCAGAGGATGATAGTGTGGCATGTGGAAATCCCTTCAATGGGTTGTGGTATTGTATGGATTGAAAAAAAAAGGAAGTCTACCAAAATGCAAAGGACCTACTGATAAATCAAGAACTGAAGTTTGACAGTTTGCTAAGATAAAAGAATATGGAAAATAAAGGAAAGGTACAACAATAATAATACTAGATAATGCAAGTAAATAACTATTGAAACAAAATGATGAAGTCACGAGTGGTCCAGTACTATGAAGCCTCCCACAAAGCTCCACACAAACAACCTACATACATAAAAACAATGAAAAATTTTGGGGCTATTTTTGGGCTTGCATTAGTCAAACCCTCTTTTTAGTGTTTCCATCTCCACAAATAGCCAAAGAGACAACACGATAAAGAAATAGACAAGACGCAATGTAGAATGACAAGATATAGAAAAAAGGCATGCAAGATATCAATATGTTATCAAATAAATATGATAATGTCAATAAGAAGTGTTTACCCTCCCTTCAATGAGCTTGAGAAGCAAAAATAGAGTGAAACACTTGAGAGAGCTTGAAACAAAGACATAGTAGCCATGAACGTGCAAGAAGCTTGAGCAAGACGGTGTAGAAGAGCTTGAGAAAGAAAGAATGCAAGAAGAGAATGGGATATTGAAAGAATGAGAGATTGAAGTTGCAAGAATGAGTGAGTGAATGAATGAGAAGGAAGAATGTGAGTTTGAATGAAGAAATGCATGAAAGACTGTCATTTTTAGGCGTGTGCACAACTGTAGAGGTGTTACACTTTGTGGGTAGTTGAAAGTGTAATTTCCCAATGGCCACAAGATTATGAATCTTGTTAGGATGTTCATGTGGCATACAACACATCACAAAATCATCCCTAACAAAAATTCCTTCAATGACCAAAAGTGATGGGGTCAAGAAAAAATTTGAAGGTGAGGAAAAGGGGGATTAACATTTGTTGGCATATGGCTTCTAATGTTGTCATTGATGGAAACTGAAGTCATTCCCATGATCCACAGTTTAGTATCCAGTCATACCAACAAATAAAGAGATACAGTGTGTATTACCAATAGAATACTTGAGGAACAAGGTATCCGGTTAGACGGCTTCACCGGATCATCTTTTTGTGTTGTGGATCTCTGGAATTATGTGTTAATCTTGTGGATTATCTTATTATCAAGTTTTGTGATGTTGCATTTGTTGCAGTACGAGGTAGGAGGTCCGGTAGGACATTTTTCTGTCTATTTGTCTATTATAGCCGACTCAGGGAATGTGGCGCGTTGTGGATGTGTTAGAAGGAATTATTTGAGATATTTTCGTGTTCAAATATTTAATTATTTGTCTTAGCTATTGTCTAGCCAACTTGTTTGAATACACATCAAATTTATTCATGATTTGGGCTGACAAGTTACAAATATTCTTAAGTTTTATTGAGCTAACTTGTAACGATTGTATCTCCAGTCACAAATATATTTAGTTGATTGATCACATCATTTTGAAGTGAGAAGAAGAAGTATTAGTGTATGTTGTGAACATCCAAGGAGCATTTGAGTGATATCATGCATAGTTTCACTTGCGCATAAGGGTTTTGTGTGCGTACTTGATGAGCAGAGCAGAGCAGAAGATCAATATCAATCAGAAGGACAGATGTTCACCATCAGAGCTTAACCTGAACTACAATCAAGCATTGGTAGATGCTATATTTTCAGTTCATTCTCTTTTGGATCTATTCCAAACTATTGTAAGGGCAGTGAGTCCATTTTGAGCAGTGAGCTCTATGCAGTGAGCCTGAATGCAAGTGCATTCCCATTTTGTAATATTTCTATTGAGTATACTTAGAACATATTGTGGATTGGCCATCCACCATGGTTTTTCCCCTAATAGAGTTTCCACATAAAAATCCTTGTGTTATGGTTGTGTGGTTTCTCACTTTCTATTTTTGCATACTACTTTTGATTAAATGTGCTAAGTGGATTAAAAGTCAGGATAATAAAGTTAATTTTTGTAGTACACTGATTCACCCCCCCTCTTAGTGTAGCTTATTTCCAACAATTAGCATAAGAGCTAGTTCCTTGAAGGAAGTCTAACAGCTTAGGGAGATCTTGGAAAGTGTTCTTAATGGATACAAGTAGTCTTGAACAAAAACTTATGGTGGCTTTGGATGATCTTGACCAGTCAAAATTTGAGATCCAGGAATTGCAAGAAAATCTTGAGAATGCAGAAAAATTCATCTAGTCCTTAAAGGAAAAGATCAATGAATCAAGAGAGAAAAAAAAGGAATTATGTGGTCAGTTGAAATAGAAGAGAAAAATTGTGGAAGATGATCAACTCAATTAGGTTTTGAAAGAGAAAACAGAAGAATGTGAAAATTTTTCCCAAGAGAATCATGAAGCGTGAAATGGAATCTATCATGATGAAGATGACCAAGGAATTTGAGGATAGAAAGAAGAATGAAGAAAAGCTTGCAAAATCTTTGAAAGAGAAATCTAAACAATGCAGTCGACTAAAAAATGAATTGAAGCAATCCAAGAACAGTGAAGAGAAGCTTGAAAAATAGCTTGATGATCTCAGAAATGAACTTGCTAATGCAAATGAGTATAAGGAGAAATCCAATGCAAGCTCAACCAAACTTGATGAACTAATCAAGGGATAGAGGACTAATGGTGACTGACGAGGTCTTGGATATGAAGAAGGAGAAAGCTCTGGATCTGGACAAAGTATCTCTAGACAAAATAATCCTATACAAGGAAAATCCAGACAAGAAAATCAAATGAAAGGACCTAGAAGAAATCTAGTAAGGCAACCTAATGCTCAAATATTTAATGGCTATTGTTATACCTACAACAAATTTGGTCATATGGCTTCTCAGTGTAGGAGTAGGGTGAATATAAGTGGACCATCATTCTTAGGTCAGTGTTTTAATTGCTATAAGTATGGACATAAGTCAAGTGAATGAAAAATTATGATAAAATACTTTCATAGATATGTCAGATGTTATGCATGCAATAGATTTTGGCATATTGCTAACCAATGCAGCTCAAGACAAATTCAATGGAACAATTGGTCTGGACAAAGAAGTGTTGTGTGCTACAGCTGCAACAAATTTGGTCACACTTATAGATTTTGCTGGAATAGAAGAGGTCTGGTAAAACAGAACATGCAACCAGATGCTAAAGGAAAAGGGAAAGTCTCTACTGATGAGATCAAGAAGCAAATGTAGAAGAAATGGGTGAAGAATAATCCCTCTTTAGAAGAAAATGGATCCATACCAAAAGCCACTTCTGGTAATACTTTAGGAAATTGATCTCAAGCCTCTGCCATAGGGGGAGTTGTCAAGAAAAACTCCTAAACCCACTACAAGAAATTGATTGGTACTAGAATTCGGATGAGTCCAGTCAGAAATTCTGAAAAGAATCTACAGCATTAGTGAAATAATATTGGAGATCTTCATAAGAATTATCTATCTTGGAACATAAAAGATAGTAAACCGGTTGAGTTAGAGTAAGGGCATTTATTGCTAAAGTAAAAAGTTAGGTTTGAGGATAATAAATGAATGGCTTCCACCTTCATTTTCCATTCTAAATTTTGAAGAGGTCTAGAGAGATTTGAGGTTATTATTTTCAAATTGAGGAGAGATTCAAGCATAGAGGAGAATCTGTGATCAAATTCCATTTTCGTCTCTGAAAGGTATTTATTGCAAAACCTATAAATTTGTGTGCTCATAATTATGTCTACTCCTCTTTTAGTAGAAGTTAAGGATAGGCCACATCTAAAATTCAAATGGCATCTATATAAGTCTATAGATATAGAGCCATTAGGTGCATTTTCATCATTTTCGTACGGTGTTCTACACATTGAAGACATTAGGGAATATGTGCATGCAAATATTGAAGATTTGGGTAGTTCACAGTTACTAGAATTGTATTCACAACACATAGTTCAAGAAGATTTTACTGTGAAAACAAAATTCAAAACCCTAGTTGACAAGAAATTTGTGCAATTCGTGAGATTTCCCATATTCGAAGAAGATGAGTGGGTTCGATATATTCTAAGCCGTGTTCATGATGAATTCATGTGGCTAGATGTGCCTTTCAAAATATCCAAAGAAGCTATTTGTGCAGTTACAGGCTTAAATTTCACCAGCAAACTTCCAATTTTGAAGTTGGTAAAAAATGATGAGGTTACCAAAGCAACTGGCTCCCATTGGGACAGAAGGGAAATGACTATTGATCATATCACAAAAATTGATGTAAATTTTACATCCATGGTCATAGGGTACAAGATTTATCACTTGAGCTAGGAGAATTTTGTATCCGGCATAGCCATCTATACAACATATGAAATGATCAAACAAAATGTAGATTTTGATCTATGTGAGTTGCTCAGAGGTCAACTGTTGGAGAATATAAGAAAAATCAAGGACAAGAAGAATGTATTCAAATTCAAAAACTTTTTAATCTGTCTATATTTCTACTTCACTGGTGAAATGCTAGGAGTTGGTAAAGTTCAATGGCGTAATGATATGCTGGTAGTTGTTCAGATCTGGGACATACTATGTGCACTTGGTGATCGATAGACCCGCAACACAATCCTGTGGGGTCATTTTAAAAATTTCCAAAGCTTGATTCACACTAGAGAGAGAATTCCTACCACAATAGTGGAGCAGTATAAAGACACTATATGCTTTATGATAGACATTGACCAGTGTCACATGGAAGTTGTTGATCCTAGAACTGTTTGGATCAGTCGATGGGGTATGAAGTATATGGAAACATTCTGAGGATGTATACAGAACATCTGCTAAATTCACCTTTGGATCCTAATGAATAAAGGTTTGGTTCCTATGTAGAGAAAATCCTACAAGTTCATTCAGAGTTGAAAAACCCTCAGACAACCAAGAAGGTAAGAAAAGAGAAAGAAGCTCTTGTAGAGAGCATTGGCATCCTTGTGCATTGTCTAAGAGAAGTGAGGAGATAGAGAGGAGGTTGAAGCAGCTAAGGAGAAAGAGAAAGTTGAATCTATTGGTCTGGGAACATTTTCTGCTAAGACTAGGACTACCAGGAGTTCCCATGCAGCATAGTCTAATCAAGTCGAAACCTCTGGAAGAAGGAAGAAGAATAAAATCTCAATAACTTACAGAGTTGTATCGGCAGATGAAGAGGAATAAATTGATTCTTAAGAATTAGTAAGAGAGTTAAAGGCTTATGGGACTCATGCTGTCAAACTCAACAAAAGAAAACCTTCCAGCAAAAATAAAGAAGCAAAGAAAAGGACTAAGGTCGACAAGCCCAACATGATAGTTGAGGAAGTTGAAGATGTAGTAAATGATGGAAATCTCAGACCACTATGTGACCTATATGATACTTTTGATGATTCCACCTATATAATGAATTGGAATCTAGGAGAGAGAGTGCCAGAATAGAGGAAGAAAATATGAGGAAAAGAGTTCTTGTTGATTTGTGTTTAGAAATGTCTATTGAAGAAATGGATTTATTTCTTCTAAAGGTCAAAAATAAATTCAGAAGCAAGTCTAGAGTAAATAAACTCATGATTGGTGACACTGATGTAGTTATTAGTGAAACTAAGGTAATTTTGGAAGAATTTTTGTCAAAGGAAAAGATAAATATTGAGGAGATCAATTATGGACATGAGGAAGTAAATGTGGAGGCAAATGTGACAGAAGAAGGGAATGTAAATGAGGAGAACATGAATGTGTCTGATCCTCCAGTGTTTGAGGATAATCTGACCTCTCCAAATGCAAAAAACTCAGAGACACCTGTGGTATCTAAGGTCCAAACTGAGACGGTTGATACTGAAGAAACTGAAATACCTAAAGCCAATCCATAAGCAAAATATCAAGTTGAAAAGGAAAAGGAGCAAGAAATCAGGATAGAGGAAGTGAAGCAGCAGGATGAGCTAGATCCTGAGTTGGATGAAAATGTAATTAATTTTTCCACCCTTTCTCCAATTCAGATGATGAAGGTCGCCAAAATTTCCCAAGCCAAAGCTAGTGAAAGGATATTAAAATCTCACATTGAGGACAGTGAACTCCTAAAGCTTGCATCTGGAGTCCTACAGAAAATAATACCTACTTATGTTGTGGACCCATCAAGTTCCTCCTCCGATGAATTAAAAAATTTAATAAGCTCTATAGATTCTCATTTTGAATCTTTTGAGAAATCGGCTCTAGATAAAGTGAAGGAGTTCAAGGAAAAGAGGATTAATAGCCTAAAAGAATTGATTGCCAGAGATAAAAATATGTTAGGCTCCTTCATAAAGAATATTCAAAGTATTATATTTGAAGGAGGAAAAGTGTACAAGTCTTGTTTAGTCTTGTCAAAATTCACTGAAGCAAATGAGAAGCAGGTGAAATATATTCAGCAGCAGTTGGTTACTATTTCCAACTCATTTGACCCATTGGCCAGTAGTATTTGTCATCAAGAAAGTTAGGTAATATATTTGCTCAATCAAATAAAGAATCTAAAGGGTGAAAATGAATGGATTATTAGTAAAGTGAACTTAGGGGGCTAATAAGTCCAAAGATTGAAATGATGGTGAATGCTCTGAAAGAAGCTAAAAGTGCTATGACCGCTCCTAATCCAGTGACTCTCGAAGCTGTTGAAACCTTGGCATATCTTCTTTGTGGTAACATTACTATTTTGGAGAGTCTGAAAGGTGTATTGGACTTAAACTTAAGTGGACTGAAGAATGTCTTTGTAGACGTCTTCAAATTTTTGTAAGTCTTCAAATATGGTTGTACTGTTTTGCAAATTTTGGGTGCCCCAATTTTGTCATTGATGTCAAAGGGGGAGAGAGTGAAGTGAAAAATGTTTTGACATTCTTAGGGGGAGTAGTATTTTGCATTTTGGCAATATATTTATCAGTCTCGACACTTAGTCATTTTTCACTAAGTGTTGCCATCAATTCCAAAGGGGGAGATTGTTGGGATATGGCTTCTAATGTTGTCATTGATGGCAACTGAAGTCATTCCCATGATCCACAGTTCAATATCCAGTCATACCAGTAGATAAAGTGATACAGTGTGTATTACCGACATAATACTTGAGGAACTAGTTATTCGATCAGACGACTTCACCAAATCGTCTTTTTGTGTTGTGTATCTCTGGAATTACTTGTTAAGCTTTTGGATTATCTTATTATCAAGTTTTGTGATGTTGCATTTGTTGCAGTATGAGGTAGGAGGTCCGATATGACATTTTTCTGTTTATTTGTCTATTATAGCCGACTCAAGGAATGTGACACGATGTGGATGTGTTAGAAGGAAATATTCAAGATATTTTTTGTGTTCAAATATTTAATTATTGGTCCTAGCTATGGTCTAGAAAACTTGTTTGGATATGCATCAAATTTATTCATGATTTGGGCCAACAAGTTACAAATATTCTTAAGTTTTATTGAGCCAACTTGTAATGCTTGTATCCCCAGTCACGGATATATTTAGTTGATTGATCACATAATTTTAAAGTGAGAAGAAGTATTGGTGTATGTTACAAACATCTAAGGAGTATTTGAGTGATATCATGCACAGTTTCACTTGCACATAAAGGTTTTGTGTGTGTACTTGAGCAGAGCAGAGCAGAAGATCGATATCAGTCAGAAGGACAGAAGTTCGCCATCAGAGCTTAACCGAAACTGCAATCAAGCATTGGTAGATGCTATATTTTTAGTTCATTCTCTTTTGGATCTATTCCAAACTATTGTAAGGGAAGTGATTCCATTTTGAGCAGTGAGCCTGAATGCAAGTGCATTCCCATTTTGTAATATTTCTATTGAGTATACTCAGAACTTATTATGGATTGGCCATCCACCATGGTTTTTCCCCTAACAAGGTTTCCACGTAAAAATCCTTGTGTTATGGTTGTGTGGTTTCTCACTTTCTATTTATGTATACTACTTTTGATTAAATGTGCTAAGTGGATTAAAAGTTAGGATAATAAAGTTAATTTTTGTAGTACACTGATTCACCCCCCTCTCAATGTAGTTTGTTTCTAACAACATTATCATTTTCTGGGATAAAGTAAGGATTGTATTGGAGGTGAAATTTTATGACATTACATTTTTCCCCCACTTTAGCAATCATATGTATCTTATACATTTGTGAGCTAAAGTAGAAAGAGGTTGAAGAAAATACACCAAGGATGAAGAGGATGTAGGTCTTCAACTCAGTATATGCAATGTAGAGAAGCTGGGCCAAGACACAAAGAGAACATGGGTCCTCAATCCTATAAAGTTAGTTGCAATCTTTCCATAAACATGTTATCTACAGACAAAAATGTTAGGTGAAAAAGAGAAAAAATACATGATAAAATTTCATAGACAAGACAGGCATAATCTAATCAGATAAAAGATGGCATTGATAAGTATGGCTAGCAAGGATAAATACCTTACAACAAGTAGATAGGATTGTGTTTGTTGCAAACTGAATTACAAGACAATCATAGAAAAGACAAGATAGGTCTAGTTAGGATTGTGTCTATTGCAAACTGCATTACAAGATAGTCATTGAAAAGACAAGATAGCTCTAGTCAGGTTTCCCCCAAGCTAGACGATGAGACATAAGAAATCAAGACAAAAAAATAATTTAAATCCTCTTTTTAAAAATAAATATATATGATACCCCCCCTTAGAATGATGTGTTCTATGTAAAGGATCACATGTCATTCTAAGGATAAATGAAAGACAAAGAGATGTTGTGGAATGAAATACATAGCGAGATGTATCCATGGAATGTTGTCACATGAGGGACAACACATAGAATCCACAACATCATGGAGAGAAAATCAGAGAGGAAGAAATCAAGTTCACATGGGAATCCAATCATTTTGGGGTCATAACTGATCATAGATATAAATAGATAAATATAGTATAGTATGCATGAACTGTCATCACCCCATAAATACATCATAATGGGAAGAAGAGCACATGAAGATAAAATAAAAATAAAAATCAGGTCAACATGGAAGAGGCCTAAATGTCCCAACACTTTGCATCATTCCCGACGTGAAAAGAAAAGATTATGAAATATAGGAGAATGATGACATGAATAGAAGTGCATGACAAGGTTTCTCTCTTGTATACAAGCACCTACAATGGTAGCAAGGGTCCTCCAAGAGATAGAACAAAAATTAATAGACGAGCATGGGGGAACATAAACAAACAAACAAATTTAATCTAAAGATGAAGAAGAGGTGTTTCTCTAGTCTAACACCTCTAGCAAGTCATCTTACTCCCAGTCTAGATCATCATAAGGGGAGAGAAGATGAGCCTATAGAGGGGGATAGCTAACATGGTTCCAGTTGACTCGCCTGCAACAAGAGCTAAGGAAGAATCCCCCTCAAGGTCTTCTTTGTTGAGCTCATGCAAGACTAGAATCATCAATCTAACAAATATCAATGGAAAAGTCAAAATTTCCTCTAATGATTTGAACATGCACTTCTCAGGAGTGACATGTTGCAACTAGATGGAAGAAGGACAAGAAACTCAAGACACTACCGACCTCAGGAAGAGGGGCATTTACAAACTTCAAGAAGGGTGGTGTTGCCTCCATCATGAGGATGGTATAGGCCAAGGTAGAACAAGACTTAAAATATGAAGAATACTTTTTTGACCATCACTCAAAGTGAGATTTCTCTCTAACTTATGCTTCAATGGAGGATGTGGAATCCTTGTAGTTGGAGTGGAAGATAGATAAGGAGACGAAGCCACAAAGGACACCAACTTTGTAAAAGGAATTTCAATGAGTGACAAAAAAGGAGGAAGATTAGGAAGGAAGATGATAAGAGGCAACTCCGTAGAGGGAGTGATGAACACTTGCACCCTTTTGGGGTGAGGCTCATCGGGGTCTGTTGAGGAAGCAGAAAGAAAAATAGATGCAATGGGAATTGAAGCAGAAGTAGAGATAGGAACAACATAAACAAAAGAAATAGAAGTAGAAAGAGAAGGCTCCTCTTTGGTCTTCTCTAAATCTTCACACTCCTAATCCAAGGCCTTCCTAGGATGCTTATTCTAACACACAAGTTGGTAATGACAGTTATGGGCATTAGATGGTGTAACTTGAGAAGAAATAGGAGGCTTGTAGTCTACTGGAGGAGCAACCTACACAACCATTTCTAGTGGAAGAGTGGGCTCCTGAGGAGGAACAAGAGGAGGAAGCTTAGAGACAAGAAGAGAGACAAACATCCCAATGGTTGGCCCCTTTCCTTTGTCTGCCTTAGGGGCAGGCGGAGGAATACAGGGAGGAGGCACAGAGATAGGAAGAGATATAGGAATCCTAATAGTGGGCCCCTTTTCCTTTGTCTATCTTAAGGGTAGGTGGAGGAAAAGGGGAAATCCTCAGAGACCGAGATGTAGGAAAAACTCCACAAGAATGCTTCCCCTTACCATAAAGATTGGGTTGGAAAATTTGGGTAGAATCGGGAGTTGGAAAACTTGGGGCTTCGACTTCTATAATGCGGGTACCTTTCCTTTTCCTGTGTAAGGCACAATAGGAGGAATAGAGGACACCACTATAGGTTTGGAAGCAGCAAAAAAATGAAAAAGAAGGAGAAGGCCTAAGGGAAAGACCCTACTTGTCCTTAGCCTTTGGAGGGATAGAGGGTGGAGCACATTGTTGTGCATGAAAATAGGCCTTCAAAGAGATATCCTAAGAAAAAGGAGGAAAATGGTGTTTGCTTGAAATAAGCCTTGTATAATAGGTCTCTTTTTGGGTGGAGGAGGTCCAACTGGGGTGGGCCAAAAGTGATACAAGGAGAAGTCAGAGAATCCCCCATGTGACACCAACCATCTATACCAAGTATCCTTGATAGTGTACACAGTACCCTCATGGGGAAACTTCAAACATTTATGGATAAATAAGGAAAACAAGTACAGAGACTAGCCATAAGATGCCTAGTCTAACTTGTTGAGTAGGAAAACTAAGAGGGGGGTGAATCAGTTGTCATAGAGTTAAACTTTTAATTCAATCATCGGGACTAATTCTTAATACTGCTTAAATGATTAATCATCAAATCCCAATGCAAAAATATAAACATAATAACACCAAATTTATGTGGAAAACCTAATAAGGGAAAAACTATAGTGATGATTAACTCACACTATATAGAATATCAAAGCCGATTACAAGAGGCTCTCTGCCTAAAATAAGGCTCACTTCCAAAACAAGGACTCACAGTCTAGAACAAGACTCACTATCCAACAGGGCTAACAACCTAGAGGGATCACTCCCACAGAGATACAAAGAAGACTTGTTACAGAGAGACTCCAATCCCAATGCAACAAAGGATTCCACCAAAATCACTCATAGATATGCATGAATGATCAAGTTCACCTTCAGCTCACTACATCCAGAAACTTAGCATTAAGCTTCGCACTAATTTTCCACACTCGTATCACACACACTCACTGTATAGAATCAATGTTGTATCTATCTACACTTTCTCTTTTCACTTATCACTCTTCACTCTCGTATATTTCTTCACCACTAACTCATCATGTATTTCTACCTTCTTCAACTTTGAAACATATCCAAAGTCAACTATCCAAATTCAAATTCAAATTAGGTCGGTGCCAAAACATCCTAGGGTGGAATTAGAATGAGGGTGACCCAAACACACACTTCAAGGGACCCAAATAGATCCAACATGCTTCATCAACTTTGAAAGTAGTATTTCACACAAGGTTGGCCAAACCAATGTAAAACACATAGAACCATTAAGAATGAATCTTCCAGCTGCCAAAATTATCTTCAATACAATAAAAGAAACTCAACTCTAGAACCGTAAGTCATAATACTTCATCAAAGAGAAATATGGACCAACAACATTTCTCCCATACCTCAACCAGAAACACAGAAAACACAGTTCACAATTGGTGAACACAACTCGCACTGTACCATGAATCAATAGCTAAAAATCTAGATATAAGATCTTCTAACAACCATAAACAACATATCTAGACCTTACAAACATAAGATCAAATCTAGAGAAAAACTTGGAGCAACCACTAAACTCTTGTAACATATCTTCATTACAATTATGTGAATATCCTTGACATATACAACCAACAGCAACTAGTTGATCAGTTGAAATCAATGAAAACACCTTCAATCTTTCCATTCTTGCAACAATCTCCCCCTTTTTCATTGATTGTCACACATGATGTGAAAAACCATCAAAGACAACATACTAGCTCTAAATACACTTCTCAATATTTTATTTTTGTTTCTCCCCCTTAGTATATAATCTCTTACATGCTTCCTTTCATTTTTCACATGCTTCTTCTCCCATTCTTTCTCTCCTTTTCACATGCTTCTTCTCCCCCTTTGACATAAATGTCAAAGGTAAAAGAATATTTTACATTGATTTCTCCTTTGAGATGAAAAACATAATACTCACAATGACAACACCTGATACTACCTCCTCCCCCTAAGAGGTAGCCACCAAAACATCAGTCCAAAAGAAAGATAGATCCATAGATCCACCATACCAATGCATCTCAATATGCATCTAGTTAAAGAAAGGAGGAGCAATAACCCCTAACTTCTCCCAGAGATACTCAAAGGTAGCTTTAGGAAGAGCCTTTGTGAAAATATCAACAACCTGATCCTTTTTCAAAACAAACTCAAGCTTTACTTCATTCTCTATGACCTTCTCTCTTAAGAAATGATACCTAATAGATACATACTTCATCCTTGAGTGCATCATAGGATTCTTTGAAATGTTTGTTGCACTTGTATTATCACATAAAATAGAAATGGGATCATCATATACCACTGTGATATCTTTCAATGTTTGTTTCATCCATAGAACTTGTGTACAACAAGATGCAACAACAATATACTCAGCTTTAGCAGTAGACAAGGAGACTAAATCTTGACTCAACCATGCCACCAATCTGCATCCAAGAAAGAATGCACCGCCACTTGTACTATTTTTTTCATCCATACATCTAACCCAATCTGCATCTATATAGGCACTAAGTGTAAATTCAATATCTTTAGGATACCATAATCCATAATCTGGAGTGCCATTCAAATATTTGAATATTCTTTTAACAGTAGTAAAATGTGTTTCCCCGGGATCTTCTTGAAATCTAGCCACAAGATAGACAACATGCATGATATCCAGTCTAGTAGCAATCAAATACAATAGTCCACCAATCATAGATCTATACTTGCTCTGATCAGTTTTAGGTGAATCATCATCTTTACCCAATTTGCAACCAGTCATCATAAGAGTAATTACTAGTTTGGAACCATCCATCCCAAACTTCTTCAACATCTCTCTCACATACTTAGATTGTGAAATAAAAATTCCTTTTTTGTTTGATTAATTTGTAGCCCAAGAAAGAAATTCATCTCTCCAAACATAGACATTTCAAATTATTTTGGCATCTCTTCCTCAAACATCTTGCACATATTTTCATTTCCTCCAAAAGATAATGTCATCAACATACACAACCACAATCAAGATTTTATCATTTTCAATCTTAAAATATAGATTAGTAACTATCCTACCTTTGTTAAAACCTTGTTGAATCAAATACCTATCTAACCTCACATACCAAGCTCTAGGAGCTTGCTTCAATCCATATAAATATTTCTTCAATCTTCACACCATATCCAGTTGATCTATTAACTGAAATCCTTTTGATTGTTCCATATAGACTTCTTCTTCTAGCTCACCATTCAGAAATGTTGACTTGACATCCATCTGATAGACCTTAAAGTCTTTATGAGAAACAAGTGCCAAGAACATCCTTATAGCTTCCATTCTTACTATCACAACAAAAGTTTCCTAAAAATCTATGCCTTCTACTTGTGGGTAACCTTTACACACAAGCCTTGATTTGTTTCTAACCACTTCTCCATTCTCATTCAACTTATTTCTAAATACCCACTTTGATCCAATGATGTTTTTAACTAGTGGTCTTGGGACTAATTCCCAAGTTTGATTCTTCTCAATCTACATTAGTTATTCTTTCATTGCTTCCTTCCAATGTTAATCTTTACAAGCTTCACTTACAGTTTTCGATTCAATCTCAGAAAGTAAACATAGATTCACTTCAGCAATAGCTTTGCTTCCAGTTAATACACCTTTTGTCTTATCTCCACTAATCTAGCTTTTTTAATGATTATTTTGTACATATCTAGGTGTCTTAGGGACATCACCGAAGCATCTTATTCTCTTTAATTGTGTTCATCCTGCTTCTCTTACTCATCTTTTTCCTATTCTTCCACAATTTCTTTTATTCTTACACAATCATGTTCATCAGACACATATCCATCAATGTCAATAGAATTCTTTATCATTTCATCAACCTTGAAATTTGAACTCTCTACAATCTTTCTCAGTCTTTTATTGAAACATCAGTATTCCTTTCTTTGAGTATAATATCCAAGAAAAACTCCTTCATCACTTATGGCATCAAACTTTCCCAAAGTTTCTTCATCTCTTTTGATATAACATTTGCTTTCGAATACCTTAAAATATTTAACAGTAGGAATTCTTCCATGCCATAGCTCATAGGGAGTCTTTGTATCATTTGTTCTTGCTTGAACTCAATTGAATACATAAGCAACAGTATGGATAGCTTCTTTCCAATAGACTTTTGATTACCGGCCTTAGTAATCATTGATCTAGTAGCCTCTTGAACTATTCTGTTTTTTCTTTCAACAACTTCATTCTATTGAGGAGTTCTCAGAGAAAATAACTCTCCTTATTACATGCACTTCACAAAAAATATTGAACTCATGGGAGGTGAATTCTCCACCTCTGTCAGACCTTAAGCATTTTATCTTCAAGTTCACTTCATTTTCTACCATATCTTGGAATGTCTTGAATCTATCTAATGCATATGATTTCTCTCTAAGAAATTTAACTCATTATATCTAGAATAATCATCAATTAAAAATAATAAATTACCTTTCACTAAGTAGACTTCTCACTCTTTTAGGACCACAAATATTAGTATGAACTAAATCCAATAGTTTGGTAGTATATTTTTCCTTTGATCTATAATGATTTCTTGCTTGCTTTCTAAACTGACAATTCCTGCAAATAGCATTAACAGGCTTTGTAATTCTTGGTAAATCTCTCACATCCTAAACAACACTAATCCTCGCCAAGTTATCAAAATTCATGTGACACATTCTCCTATGCCATAACCAATTGTCATTAATCTAAGTCATGAAGCAATGTCCATCAACACCCTTAAGTTGATAGATATTTCCTTTATATTTCTTTCCTATAGCAATCAATGTTCTGGATCCTTTATGGATCTCAAATCTCTCATGCTTAAACACAAGATCATATCCTTTTATGCACATTTGACCAACACTCAACAGATTATGCCTTAAACCTTTAACATAGTATACATCGTCAGTATGACGCTTACCATCAAAACTTACTGAAACTATCCCACAAATTTTAGCACCATTATCATCTCCAAACATAACCAAGCCTCCATCATATTTTTCAAGTTTAAAAAACTTACTTCTATCACCAATCATGTGATGTAAACAACCACTATCAACTACCCAATAATTCTTCTCTTGTTTAGCATGTAGGCCAAAGATAATCATACCTTCATTTTTCTCCTTCTTTGGAGGGCTTTCCTTTACCTATTTTTCAGAATTAGCAGAAGTAGGTTCATCCTTAATCACCAAGAAAAAGCATTCATTGTCATCAAGATCTTCATATTATGAATCCTCATCAAATATACTAGCATTCTGATTCACACAATAAGCTTTGTTAATCTTCTTTCCTTTCTTTTCTTTCTCATATCTTTGTTTATTCCTTTTATCTCTTTCCAAACACTTTGCAGCATAATGACCTATTTCTCCACAACTAAAGCATTTAAAGGGAAAATTACTTTCATAGTTACTGGAGCTTTTCCTCATCCTTCTTACAAATTTAGCTTCTATTTCATCAAAAATTTCTTCATCCGTATCTTCAAATTTTGTAGCCTTAAAAGCAGTCTCTAATTTGCATTCATTCCTTAGATTCATCTTCCTCATCTCATAAGATGTCAAAATTCCCAACAATAGATCTTTAGTATAGGTCTTATAATATATAGTCTACTCAATAGCACACACCTTCTCACTATAAGCATCAGGGAGAGTTCTAAGAATCTTCTTTACTATCCTGGTTTCATCTATAGTAGCACCAATTCCTCGTATTCCAGCCACTATCTCATCTAATCTTTGTACATAAGCTTAAACATTCTCATCTTCAGACATATGTAGAAGCTCAAATTGTGTCTCCAAATTTTATATTTTTTCCTCTTTAACTCTTTCATCACCATCATGTGCTCTTTTCAAGGCATCCCAGAATTCCTTAGTAGTCTTCAAATTCTGAACCTTAATCAACTCAAAATGTACCAGAATATTCTTCAAGATGTACTTTGCCTTATTGTTCACTTCATGTGCTTTGATCTCATTGGGTGTACTTGGACCATTATCAGGAGGAGTGTGAGGATTCTTGTAAGCTTTCTCCACATCATATCCATAATACTCAAGATATTCTTCCATCAATACTTTCTAGATAGCATAATTAGTTCTATCAAACCTCATATAATCATAAACCATTTTTCCAGCAATCCCAGATCTTCCTCAGGTGGTTAAGCTCTTCACAAAGGAACCAAGCTTTGATACCAATTGTTGAATAGGACAACTGAGAGAGGGGTGAATCAGTTGTCACAGAATTAAACTTTTAATTCAATCACCATAAATAATTCTTAATACTGTTTAAATGATTAATCATCAAATCCCAATGCAAAAGCATAAGCACAATAATACCATATTTACGTGGAAAACCCAATAAGAGAAAAACCACAGTGAGGATTAACTCACACTATAGAGAATATCAAAACCAATTACAAGAGGCTCACTACCAAAGCAAGGACTCACAGTTCAAAATAGGACTCGTTGTCCAATAGGGCTAACAACTCGAAGGGCTCACTACCACAGAGATACAAAGAAGACAAATAACACTTGTTACTTAGAGAATACAATCCCAATGCAATAAAGGATTCCACCACAATCACTCACAGACATGCATGAATGATCGAGTTCACCTTCTTCTCACTGCATCCAAAAACTCAGCATTAAGCTTCACACTAATCTACCACACTCGCATCACACAAACTCACTGTATAGAATCAATTTCACATCTATTTGCACTTTCTCTTTTCACTTATCACTCTTCTTCACTCTTGTATATTTCTTCACCACTAGCTCATCCTGTATTTATACCATCTTCAACTTTGAAACATATCCAAAGTTGGCTATCCAAATTCAAATTCAAATTAGGTCAGTGCCAAAACATCATAGGGTGGAATTAGAATGAGGGAAACCCAAACACACACTTCAAGGGACCCAAATAGATACAAAACACTTCATCAACTTCGAAAGTAGTATTTCACACAAGGTCGGCCAAACCAGTGTAAAACACATAGAACCATTAAGCACGAATCTTCCAGTTGAAAAAATTATCTTTAATACAATCAAAACAACTCAACTCTAGAACCGCAAGTCATAAGACTTCATCAAAGAGAAATTCAGAACAACAAAATTTCTCCTAGACCTCAACCAAAGACATAGAAAACCACAGTTCACAACTGGTGAACACAACTCGCACTGTACCATGAATCAATAGCTAAAAATCTAGATATAACATCTTCTAACAACCATGAATAACATATCTAGGCCACACAAACATAAGATAAAATCTAGAGCAACCATTGAACACCTGCAACATATCATCATTACAATTTTCTCAATATCCTCAACATACAACCAATGACAACTAGTTGATAACCAGTTGATTAGTTGACATCAATGAAAACACCTTCAATCTTTCCATTCTTGCAACATAACTTTGAAGAGGTTAGAATTAGTTATCACAACAAATGGAACTTCCAAATTTTTAGGTCCAACCAGAACCAACAGAGAAATGAAACCAACAAGCGCAACAAAAATTCCATCATGCATGCAAAGTGTGGTATGTGATTCCTCATATTTATCCTTATGCAATTTTTTTATGAAAAGCGTCTCCTTCGTGATAATATTGACCGAACTTATGGGTTCAACCATAATGCTATTGATGACATTATCATTGACATGAGCAGGGATATACATCAAAGAGGGCTCTTTTTTATAGGCACACCACATGGTGTGAATTTTATATCAGGTTTTTTATCCATGTGGAGTGGAGGAGGAACATGAGTAAATGAAACCATGTTCATCTACTCAAATGGACTCAGATCAGCAGTTGAAGAAGAAGCAACTGTGATCAATTTAGCAAAATGAGATGAAAAGGGATATGTTTAGATCTATAGTTGGTTGTTAGGATTCACTACAAATTTATTAGATTTCTACTTTTTTCCATCGACTCAAATGGTACCATTGTTTATGTGGTCTTGTATGACATGACAAAGACACACACACATCACTTAGTATCATAACCCAAGACTCGATGGTATTGGAAAAACTTTTGCACATCATACCACTAGGGATAAGGCTCATAAAGTGGTCTGATCTCTAGAAGAGAAATTAAACCATCTTTTAACAATATTTTTAGGACATTTGTATAAGATTCAAACAATTTTATAAAAATTCAATTTTGACCTACAGAGCTTTTATCAGTGGGAACATAAACCATGTTTTCCACCTTTTTTTTCCTTGACTCTCTAGAGATAGACACAACCAACCAGCCATCCTGATGTGAGGATGAGAAAGAATCCCTATACTGAAAAACCATTTGTTGGTACTCACGCAAAGTAACACAAAAATGGGCTAAGGAGGGATGCTTCATCATGAGAAATTTATCTCACAGTGTCAGCATCAAGCTCCCGATGAGCACTCATTGTACATCATAATCTGGCAGGGCATAGGACATCTAAGAAAAGAGAGCTTGGTAATAGGCAATGAAATTAGTCACTTTATCATGCACACCTTGCTTACATTAAACGAGATCGGTAAAAGTGACCTTTGGTCTGATATTAGCCTATAATTGTTGGAGGAACTAATTCACAAGTTGGTCAAAGGAAAATATAGACTTATCAAGGAGAGAGAAATACCACTCCAAAGCAACATCCTTGAGAGAACACGGGAATAGTCTTCCTAACAAATCATCATGATTGGTACACACAACATTGAAAGACGAGACATGTGTTTGTAGATCTCCTCTGCCACTATATTTGTCAAATTTAGGAATCTCCACCCCTTGAGAGATGGGAATGTTAAAGATAGAAAAATATAAGGGGCTATGGTGACAATAATTTTGGAACATACGTTGAGAAGAAAAACTAGCCAAATTTTCCAATTGAAATTGCATCTGCCCCATGTTCTATAATAGAGCATTGAGGATGAGATATGTAGACAAAGTATGACTAGCTGCAGTGCCAGAGGTGGAAGAACCAAAAGTGGCAAGGATTTTGGCTCCTAATGCAGAGGCTCTGAATCCAAAAGGAATACAACTCACTCTTATCATAGGAATTTCTTCAAACACACTGGTAGTATTATTAGCAATAGTATTGACAAAAGGACCCATGTTAACCATGTGAACAGACACTCTAGGTATCAAAACATGTGGTTGGTGACCAACAATATCTGATTGAACATCTTGGGGATTGTCCAAGATGGAAGTGTATGATGGGACATAGGTCTCCATAATATTTTCAATACCTCGAAGTAGCTCCAAACCCTTCTGATTGGTCATAAGAAAATGCCTCTTACTGATAAGGAGAGGAGCTACTTAAGAATAAATATCTTCTTTTTCTAGGAACTGTTTGAACTCTTCAAGCCTTGCTTCCAAAGAGTGAATTTGATTGATAGGAACACGAAGAGCATCTTCTAAGGAAGAGAAAGATCTCAAAGGAGAGGTTGGTGGGGTATGCTTTCAACATGAGGTAGGGAGAATCCAATAGGAATTCCTATAGAGTACTCCTCAAATTCTAGACCTAAACAGGGAGGATTGAACCTTCTAGACCTTATATCATATCTCGATAGCTTCTTCTTGCTACATTATTAGAGGTAGTAGATTGGGTTGTGAAGCTCATAAAAGCGTCACAATGCACTATCTAATACATGCCCTGACAAGAGAGAAGAAAAATTTTGACACAAAGACAAGAGGAAAGAAAGGTTCACATCGGGCTCACCAAAATGTAGAGGAAATTCACTACTCCCAAGTCTCTAGGGAAGAGAAGAGTCTACAAGGAGTGAATTATCCTCAACTACCTCAAGGAATAATGCTCAAGTGACAAAGATGGGTGAAAGGGATGTTTATACGATGTTTTATATTTCATGGAAAAAGGACTTCATAAGCTAAAAGAGTAAACCTTAGAGGTCTCAAAGACAAATTGGCTAGCTCTAGGCCAAAGGATGACAACACAACACATGGAAATCCTTGTGCCACATTTTGGTCTTGTACAAACCAAAAATAGAGGAATTCTACTGAAACGCACAGGACCTATTGACAACTTGGGAATTGAAGTTTGACAATTTTCTAAGATAACAAAATGTTGAAAATAAAGAAAAGGTACAACAACAAGAATACTAGATAATGCAGGTAAATAAATATTGAAACAAAATGACAAAAGAAAAAAGAGATAAATATGAACTCATGGGTGGTCCAACACTATGAAGCCTCCTGCAAAGCTCCACACAAACAACTTGCACACATAAAAAACAATGGAAAGTGTTAGGGATTTTTTGGGGCTCTCCTTAGTCAAACCCCCATTTTGGTGTTTCCACCTTTACAAATAGCCAAAGGGACAACAAGATAAAGAAATAGACAAAATACAATGTATAACGACAAGATATAGAAAGAAGATATGCAAGATATCAATATGCTATCAAATAAATACAATAATGCCAATAAGAAAGTGTTTACCCTCCCTTCAATGAGCTTGAGAATCTAAAAGAGTGTAACACTTGAGAGAGATTGAGACAAAGATGTAGTAGTCATGAACATTCAAAAATATTGAGAAAGATGATGTAGAAGAGCTTGAGAAAACAAGAATGTAAGAGAATGGAATATTGAGAGAATGAGAGACTGAAGTTGCAAGAATGAGTGAGTGAATAAATGAGAGAGAAGAATGTGGATTTGAATGAAGAAATGCATGCAATAGGGTCATTTTCAGGTGCACCTACAACTACAGAGGCATTACACTTCGTGAGCAAGTGGAAGTGTAATGTCCCAACAACCACAATATCGAGAATATTGTTAGGACGTTTGCGTGGTGCATGAGGCCAAGGACAAATTTGAAGGCGAGGAAAAAGGGGATTAGCATTATCATTTTTATTGGGCTAAAGTAAGGTTTATGCAATTTGAAATTGCATTGGGGTTACAATTATATGACATTACACTAGTATCAATTTTAATGGCATTTCATCTTTTACATTAGGTTTCCCTCCTCTAGAAAATACCACACCCTTTTATTTATTCCCTAGCATCTTTATAAAGAGTTGGCTACCATAAACCTACAAGTTTCACCCTTCTAGTTGTATTTTCTTCTAATTTGTGGCCCACTACAACTCCTTCATGTGCTTCCTTTAAAATTGGCTTCCTTTCATGTTTATAGAACACTCTTCTCAAGATATCATCTTTACCTAAATGATGTAATTCTCCTTCAACTAAGGTGTATGGGGAAGCCCTCAACATAAGTGATTGTTTCTCTTGTAGTGCAATATCTTTGAGAAATTCCCATGTAGAAAGTAAAATTACAATATCCTGCAACTCCTTTGGTGCTGCTTTAATGTGAAACAGGTGTGCATCGAGATCTTCTCCTTGAGCATCTAGTTCTTCTCTAATCTCAATCTGGAATAGTTAATCCTTTCCATGGTTGTTTCTATCAGGATTTACCATAATTTTGAAATCAAATTCCTGAAACAGTAATAACCATCTGCATATACGTCCATGTGTTACCAGCTTTTTGAGTAGATACTTAAGAGGTTCATGGTTAGTGAAGAAATTGAATGGAGTGGATAGTAGGTAGTGTTCAAATTTATGAAGTGCATAGACCGTAGCTAGTTCCTCTCTCTCTTTGGTAGTATAGTTCTTCTCCATGGAAAAAAATTTCCTACTAGAAAATGCAATAGGGTGGTCTTTATTCCCTTTGGCTTGGGAAAGCACTACTCCTATTGTAATATCAAAAGTGTTTACATGAACATGAAAAGGGTTATTACAGTCTATAAATATAAGGATTGGTGCTTTCACAATCTTCTGCTTTAATGTATCAAATGCTTTTTGAGACTCCTCATTTCATTCAATATTCCTAGTGGTTTTATTCTTCAATGGATCTTCTAATGGTGCAACAATACTAACATATCTTTTTATGAACTTTCTATGGTACCCTTAATATCCCAAAAATATCTTAACTTCTAGTGTATTTTTAGGTGGTGGTAAGTTTAGTATTAAGGAAACTTTCATAGGGTCCACCATAATCCTTCTTTACATATAATATGATCTAAAAGGGTGCCACAAAGGTATATTTCTTCAAATTTAGTGAAATTTGCATGCTCCTACATATGTTTAGCATCATGTCGAGTACTTGTACATGATCTTTCACTAGTCCATAAATAGTCCAATCATCCAAGTAAACTTCTAGAAAATCATGTATGAAGTCTTTAAAGGTGTTAATAATTATTCTAATGAATGTCACAGAGGAATTTTCAACCCAAAAGACATTACTATGTACATATATGACCCCCATTCTATGGTAAAAGTGGTTTTCGGCTGATTTTCCTCCGTCTTAACCTGGTGATATTTAGAGAAACCATTAGTAAATGAGTAAATCTCTCTTCCTACAACTGATTCTAGGATTTCTTTTGTGAATGGGGTAGGAAAGGAATCGTGTATGCAAGCTTTGTTCAACTCCTTGAAATCTACACAAATCCTCATCTCTCTTGTTTTCTTGTTTTGGACAACCATAGGGCTTATCCAATCAACATCCTCTACCAGTTTAATGATTATAGTAGCTAGCATCTTGTCTACCTTTGTTTTGACATTTTTCTTCATATTTGGGTTCAATCTATAAATCCTTTTTTGGACCGTTACACCTTCCTTAAGTTGAATTTTTATCACTCCCACTTCTTTAATTCTCTCATTTCTATGAAGGTTCTGGGAATAAATCTTGGAATTCTGAGAGGGCTTCTATTGTCTGAGCTACTACCTTTTATCCTAGTAGTCTCCTATTCTTTCCATCTTGGGATCTCCTACTATCACAATATTTTCCTCCTTTAGTTTGATGGGGTCATTATAGTATTTATTCTTGTGTTCAATGGATTCTTCTATTTCTTTTTCTCCTTAGTTGATTTCTACTCCTAGATCAGATCTTTCTTCATCATTTTGTGCCACACAACAGTGTTTCTCTATATTGATTGATTCTCAATACAAAAAATTAATGTACTCATATATATACCTACTTTTCTGGGTGTTAGGGAGGGATGTTGTGGTACCACTATTTTTTATCTTCTTTTAGATTGAATATGATCTCCTTCATTCGTAGTAATGTAGTATGTATCTAAGAATTTTCACTATAAAAGGAAAAGGGTATTGGAGGAAATATATTATTACTTCCTCCCATGTTTTAGTTTCTTCATGTCTCTCCTGGTCAATGTATGAAGTTTTGGCCACTTGGTTAAGTGTCCAATAGAATAGTTGGATGTATAGTCTATCATCATACTCATATCCTTCTTGCCAAAAGTGTATAAACATGTCTAAATAATGTTGTGGTACGATATCTCCCTCATATATAGGTATGTCATCATATTCTCCTACCTCTAGTAGTAATCTTACTTTTATCAAGGCTTTGAAGGTTTCCCACTTAACAATAGTGTGCTTATGTGTGTTATGCCAACATGCGGTAGTGCAAGTAAGATTATATAGTAGGATATCAAGTTTATGGGTTTCATTTGGGAAAAATTGTTCTATTTGTGATAGGTATGCCAATAATTCTCCTACTCTAGAATATTTAGGTAACTTAGTGTTTGAAATTCCTTGTGAAATTTGATTGACCTGATGAGAGACTTTTTTTCTTTCTTTTTACCACTCTTTGTATCTGCACCAATCTCATGCAGTATTTTTTCTAGACGTGGTTCTTCCGTTGGTGTATTCCTTACCATAAATATCCTCTTGGAGCCAAATATCCTACAAGAATAGGTTTTTGGTTCATCTTGTAGCTATGCTTATAGTAAATTCTTGCTATATGTACTTCCATCAGTTTCATCTATCTCCAATTCCCCTTTTGAGTTGGGTTCTTCTCGAATTTCAAATGTAGGTAGCTTGGTTATAGTGTGTAGCCTGTTATTATCATCATCATATGCTTCCACATCCACCTCTTCTACATATGTTTCCTTTTGATTCTTCCCTAAGGGGATGTGTACTATTCTTCTATCATCTACAAATAAAATTTCTTCTTTTATTACATCTATTAATCCTCATGAGTCTAGAAACCTTCTTAGTCCTAAGAGTGCATCAAAGGAGTCAAATGTTTCTTGTATTGTGACTACTTCAAAATCTACAACCCATTTTACTCCTTTCACATTTACTTCCACCTATCTCCAAGTACCTAAGGTTTTCATTCCAAAACCATCTACCAAACAAATGTTGTATGGGGTAGGTTCTAGTATGGGTCTTCCTAAGTACATATTCTTTTTGGGATTAGATTGACATCTACTCCTAAATCAGCCATTACTTTAGTGACTTTTCAGTTATAAATCTAGAGGTTAATCACGATGGGCCTTGTTTTCCAATGCTTCCCTACTATGATGACTTACAAAATGGATTTTGTATTCTAGTACTTAGTAATGTGTTTTAATTTTGTGAGTAGGTCATGTCCTTCTATTTGTGTCAATTGTTTCAATATTCTTACTTCTTATTCCAAGAAAAACCCAAATTTTTATTTTTCCTTTGCTTGTTCCTTCTCAGTGATTTTCCTAGCCTATTCTAGGATCTAATCATGTTGTGTTTTGGTGGGGTGGAAATTTTCTTCCCCTTCTAAGCTTTCTTCTTCTATTTGTACTTCTTCTTGCCTTTCGGTATTGGTACCTTGTCTAGTGACTACTATTGCTTTATCCTTTTCTTTTATTCTAGGGTCTTTGTGGTACTCATCTCTTGTATTTATTTCTTTTGTAGTGTAACCTTCATCCCTTCCTATCTTTTGACATCTCCTTGTTTCTTCTTCTAAGTTCTTAGGTACCTTCCCCCTTGTTTGTATTGGAGTTTTGTGGTTTATCATTTTGGGTTTGTGGTGATGTACTTTTATAATACTATCATGTATTTTCACAATTGATGGCATTATGGTCTTAGCCATAGAATCCACATTGTTTTATTCTCTCACCCCAGCATTCAATTGCAAAGTGTCCTAGTTTACCACAAGTGAAGCATATAGCATATGCTCTTCTTCCTCTTCCTCGACCTCAGCCTTTTCCTCTATGGAATGCACCATTGGTGTTGTATTGTTCTAGATTTTGTCTATTGTTTGTGTTCCCTTGGTTCTATTACCATGGTGGTACTTTGTATCCAATATCTGATGCATATAGTTTAATTTATGTTAGTCCTTTTACATATGCCAATATATGTTGTTCTTTATTGCTTGTTGTGGTAGGGCCTCCCTCAAGTAGAATAATTGTGATGGGCATTCTTCAGTATAGTGGTCATCCCATTCTCCACAAACTCTACAGTAGACTGAATTCACCTTTTTGGGTACTGTCTGGAGGTCTACCTGTAACACGTTTACTTTCTTTTCCCCTATTTTTGTGGGACATTCATTTCTAACATGACCTTCTCTTCCATAGTAGGTGTACCATATGTTAGGCTTAGGTGTATAAATGTCTCTTTTTTCCATAATGTCTTGTTGCAATCATAGTTGTTCTAACCTTAGTCTAAGTTTCTCCAATTCTTTGTCTTTCTTTGTCCTATTTGCACCATGATTGATTTTCTATCCATCAATCTAATAGATGAATGTAACCAATTTTGATTGTGTTGAAATGTCTTCCATCAAGTGTGATTCTTATTTTCAATGGAACTTCCAAAATGAACCATTCGATTTTTTTATGTCACTTAGAGGTTCTTCCAAGCATCTAGTGACCTCTTTAAATATTTTGTCAAATTCCTTGATTGATTCATCTTGTTGTTGCATTAGTTCCTAGAGTTTTCTTACTCCCTTTGTAAGTAATTTCAAAGTGGCAAAATTTGCTAGGAAATCCTGCTTGACTGTATCCCAGTCTTTATTATGGTTTGTGTAAGTGTGGAATAAGTATGAGTAAAATAAACTAAAAACACTTCTTAATGAAACATTATATCAATATTTACCAGCAAATAAACTAATTTAAAGCACAAAAAACTTGAAAGTGTCTCATTGTTTCCTATCTCCAAATATTTATCAAGTCACGGAAGGGCTCTCAAATTTGGTAAGTAGTGTGACTGTTTAAAATGCCAATCTAGATAATGGAGTGATGTTAAATGCAATGATGTACTTCTATATGGTGATTTCTAAATGATATGATGCTACTGTAATCTATGCTAACATAAAAACTGATGAATGGAAGCTACAGTAAAACGAAGATGCAACTGTGATATGAATTCCACTGATGCTATGATTGCTTGTTTTATATTGCTTGATTGTTATTCTTGCAGAGTAAGTTTGCACAAATTTGGGATCTATTCTTTGCTTCAGAAGGCTATATTTATAGATTTACGACAACACATTTGCATAGGGGCAGCACAACAAAGGCTTGGATTCAATCTGGAGGATTGAGTGGTGAGAGATTGAGAAACTTGAGCTGATCATGGGGATTGTTCCTCCCCATGAAAACATCAGGCAAGATGATAGGAAGAATCAGAGGAAGGAGATTGAGAGGATTGCCTACAAGTTTGTCTCTGAAGCTTTCCCGTGAATGCCAATTGAATTTAATTAGATGTTTCATATCTAATTTTATTGGTGAGTGAATAGAGGAATATTGTTTTATGCCTTGATTTGAATTTTTATGATTTATTCAAATTTAGCAAAAGAGAATAATTAATTTAATAAAACAAATATAGAATTTGTTTATTACATAAATATAGAAGGGATATGATAATTAAATAATAGACTTTAGGATATCTTTATTTAATTAAGAGGAAATATGATTAGATAATTAAATAATACAAACTATTGAAGTTGTATATTTAATTAAAATTGAAGAATAGAAGAATTAACTATAAATAAATATTTCTATTTATTTAATAGTAGAGAAATTTAATTATGATAATTAAATAAAAAAAATGAAATTTGTTTATTTAATTAAGACGAAAATGATAGAATAAAGATTGAAGAATTTTAAGATAAACTATAAATAAATATTTCTATTTATTTAATAGTAGATGAAATAAAGGTTAATTAATCAAATAATTTATATTTAATTAATTATATTCTCTAGACCATTTTTTGGTGTATACATTTTTCCCCTCTTTGAAGTGATGTGTTTACGCATTGCTTCAAAGAAAATTTTGTTGTTGCTACTAGTATCGACGAAAAAAATTTAGTATGCCTCAGACATGGATTTTCAAGTAATGATGAATATATGCCCCCTCGGGAGATAAACTAATGAATTTTTTATTTATTTGGATTTTTTCATAATTTTGCAAAAAAAATTAAATCATCTCCCGATATAGAATGTAGAATATTGTCCCTAGATGAATTTGAATTAATCTCCTCTAAAATAAATTAAATAATCCCACCAAAATCCCACCTCCAATAACCTATAATAGGTCAAAAAGGTCTTTTTCAAAATCATTTGTGCATTTGAATTTTGAAAAGTTTGTGAGAGAGCTATTTGAGCAAATTGGAGAAAGATGTTGATTCCTTACCACACCCACCGGTTTGACCGCGTGCGATGTCACCAATGCCCGACCACCTACGAACCTCCAGTATGTACCCTTGACTTCCCTTATTTTTCGTGCTTTTTTGGGTTTGTAAAATTTTCATTTCTTTAAGCGCTTTCGCATTCCGTTGTAGCACTTAGGATTGTTGTTTTAGCACTTAGAAAACTTTAGCGCTTAGGTCAACTGTTTTAGCGCTTAGGTAGGATAAATTAGTGTTTACAAATTTTTAGTGCTTAGGATAGAAACTTTAGCGCTTTGACCCTATGTTTTAGCGCTTTGAGTAGTTTAGCACTTCAACCCGAAGTTTTAGTGCATTGACTTAATAGAATAGCGCTTATTGTGAAATGGTGCTTTGACTGCCTACTATAGCGATTTTGACTGATGAAATGTTGCATATCTTGATTTAGCGCTTTGAATGTCTATTTTAGTGCATGAAAATTAGATTGATAAAGTTTGTCAAATTTTTCCTTGATTTGGTCAATTTTCGATCATGTTAGCCATTGGTTTGATATTGATTGATTATCTTGATCAAGTAGATGATGTTCGACCTCATGATAGGTGAGGTCTGATGTTTGATTAATGATAATTATCCTCATGATAGGTGAGGAATAATTATAGTTTGATTTATGTACCTCATGATAGGCGAGGTACAATTTTAAGATTGATGATTGACCTCATGATAGGTGAGGTTCAATGATGCTTGCTCACGAGATTTGATCAAAATTCTCACCAAGAGCTAATTATATTTGATAGGATAATTGATGTGTGATGATTGATAAGGAATACTAACTTTGATCCTTTCATGATGATAGGAGGCTTTGACGAACCTCCAGGTTCAAGAGCATTTCCCATGGACATTCAATCTGATACCATAGTTGGCCCAGCCTGAGACAATTATTATTACACGTTGTGGATTGTCTTCTCTATTATTCATGCCCTAGATTAGGATTAACTGGGGTCTCCTGATAGCTTTAGCTAAGAGGTGGCATAGCGAGCATAACACCTTCCACCTTCCCACCAGTGAGATGATAGTCACCCCTGAGGATGTCTGGTGGATTCTGCGGATTCCCATTGTTGGAGAGTTGGTTGTTTATGATTCTATAGAGCAGGGTGGGACTGATGCTCTTCGTAGAGTGTTTCAGGATGATCAAATTTTTGGATATTGGATTCTATGGCATGAGATGGTGGATGCTAATATCACCCTTCCTTCAGTTCTGACCAGTTTCATTGGAGGGTTCCTTTGTCTTGATCGCAGGTCAAAGAGACTTTTTGTTGGTTGGGGTTATGTGCTTGAGATCATGATTGTTCACAGGACAAGATATGCTTCGGGAATGTGTATGCTTGCCTATTTGTATCATTATTTGCATTCAACAATTTACCTTTGAGGTCGAAGTTTGTCATCTAGAGCTACATTACTACAAGTATGGGCATGGGAGCACATAGCTATCATGTGTCCAGTGCCAGTGAGACAGAGACCAACTATGAGACCATATGTGTATAGATATGTAGGCCACCTTACTCAGTCTATACTGGGTAAGTTAGAGCACTGGAGGAGAGTGATTGATGATATAGAGTCTGTGACATGGCGTCCCTACCTAGATTGTGAGCATTGGGATGAGGATGATATTTAGGTACCCTATCTTTGTCAGTCTAAGTTACTAATTGGTCAGACTTGTTGGGTGTTAGAGAGATTTTTTATCAAACGAGTGTATAGATAGTATGGTTTGGTTTAGGGTATGCCCTAGGGTGTTGCTCATTACACCCGTCGTCAATCAGATTTTACAGATTGGGGGCCTGGTTTGTCATATGATTTTGTTGTTATGGAGTATCAGTTCTTGCAGCCGTTTGAGTGGGATATCCATCTAGACATTGTTGAGCCACCAGTTACAACAGATTATGTCAAGTATCTATCTTTGCATCCTTTTCCATGCCTTACTATTCATGATGATCCTACCCCATTACGTGCAAGGGAGGATGTTGTTGTTGCACATGGTCGTAGGCGGAGGAGAGAGGAGGTTGGTGAGGTTGAGGTGGAGGATGTTGATGTTGAAGAGGGGATTGGAGATGAGGAGGAGGGTAGTGGAGAGGAGGAGGGTAGTGGATTCTATGGCATGAGATGGTGGATGCTTATGCCACCCTTCCTTCAGTTCTGACCAGTTTCATTGGAGGGTTCCTTTGTCCTGATCACAGGTCAAAGGGACTTTTTGTTGGTTGGGGTTGTGTGCTTGAGATCATGATTGTTCATAGGACGAGATATGCTTGGGGCATGTGTATGCTTGCCTATTTGTGTCATGATTTGCATTCAACAATTTACCTTTGAGGTCAGATTTTGTCATCTAGAGCTACATTACTACAGGTATGGGCATGGGAGCACATAGCTATCACGCGTCCAGTGCCAGTGAGACAGAGACCATCTATGAGACCATATGTGTATAGATATGCAGGCCACCTTACTCAGTCCAGACTGGGTAAGTTAGAGCACTGGAGGAGAGTGATTGATGATATAGATTCTGTGACATGGCGTCCCTACCTAGATTGTGAGCATTGGGATGAGGATGATATTTAGGTACCCTATCTTTGTCATTCTATGTTACTGATTGGTCAAACTTGTTGGGTGTTAGAGAGAATTTTTATCAAATGAGTGTATAGATAGCATGGTTTGGTTTAGGGTATGCCCTAGGGTGTTGCTCATTACACCCGTCGTCAATCAGATTTCACAGATTGGGGGCCTAGTTTGTCATATGATTTTGTTGTTCTGGAGTATTAGTTCTTGCAACCGTTTGAGTGGGATATCCATTTGGACATTTTTGAGCCACTAGTTACAGTAGATTATGTCAAGTATCTAGCTTTGCATCCTTTTCCATGCCTTACTATTCATGATGATCCTACCCCATTATGTGCAAGGGAGGATGTTGTTGTTGCACATGGTTGTAGGCGGAGGAGAGAGGAGGTTGGTGAGGTTGAGGTGGAGGATGTTGATGTTGAGGAGGGGATTAGAGATGAGGAGGAGGGTAGTGGAGAGGAGGAGGGTAGTGGTGATGAGAGTAGTGGAGATGATTGTGGATTCGATAGTGAAGATGATGCAGATGGGTCGAGTCCTGCTTTAGATTTTCCTGAGCATATAGTACCTCGTAAGAGGTAGGCAGTGGGAGACATTATAGATCAGTTGTAGATTGTGAGCCTTCAGGTGCAATTAGAGATTGTATAGAAGCAGCTTTTTCAGGCTCAGGGTTTATTAGCACAGACTTAGGCTCAGATGTAGGCATAGGCCCAGTCACACGTAGAGGCTTTAGCATCAGTGCAGGCTTAGTTGGCTGCAGTGCAAACACAAATTACAACATTGACAGCTGAGAGGGATGCCGCTAGGCAGACTGCAAGGGTAGCTCAAGCTCAAATTGCATCCTTGACATTCGAGAGGGATTCCGCCATATTTACAACAGAGGGTGCTCAGGCTACAACTGAGAGATTATAGAGATTGGCAGATGGTACCTCTTTAGCAGATTATATGCGAGAGGTTTTCGTATTGGTGGGTAGGTGGAGTACTACAGAGGGAAATATTATGATGTCGTCCCTTCTGAACAGAGAGTGAGCTACAAGCAGTACTGATCTAGCAGGACTCATTCTAGGACTGTTAGTGTGGGTGTGACACAACCTCTCCGGAGAGATCCCAGAGATCCTAGTACATCTGGTGATGGTAGAGGGACCAGTCCTACAATGCCTATACCGTTTGGAGCCAGCAACACTTAGTTTACATGATGTGATTCCTCTGTTGTATTTTGAGATGATGATGTACATTCTAATTACAACCATTTTTTGATGATATAGCTCTTTTCATTTTACACATCATTATATACTTGACATTTATGATTTAGATCTATATAATATGCAGTGGACTTTATTGATCTATGATGTGTTCTATATGATTTTATCATGGATGCATTTTCTTTATTTTTCTATATGCTATATAATGATCCTTTATTTTATGATGCTATGGATGCAGTTTAAATAACATGATGATATGCTATGATTTTCATTTATGATGTGAAAAATAATGTATGGATGTATGATGTATAGATATATGATGTATGGATTATGTATATGATAATGTTCCTTTTATGCATGATTATGAATATGACGTCCTAAATGATATATGATATGTGATGTAAATGGGATGTGTGTACATTTATTTTGTAAACATATGATGTAATAAATGGATGAATATGATGTAATAAGTGGAATATAATGATGTATGATATATGATATAATAAATGGATGAAAATTTGATGTATGATAAATGATATGTTAAATGGACTATGATATATGATATAATTGATGGATGAAAAATGATGTATGATAAATGATTTGTTAAATGGACTATGATATATGATACAATTGATGGATGAATGAAAATGCAATGATATAGATTTATTTTTGAGATTTTCTTATGTAGATTTATGTAATATGAGAAAAAAATAAGATATGATCAATGCAAAATTTATTTGATTCAAATGTATGAATGATGAAATGATAATTAAATGCTTTCTAAAAATGATGATGCAACTACATGATCATGATGATGTTTTTGTTAACGTCAAGTATACTCAATATATTATGAGAAAAGATAATCATTAATTTGAATCTTTAACAAGCTTTTGTAACAAACACTTTGTAGATGTAAAAACTATAATGAATGCAACCTAATTGTACCATGCAAATATTGACATTTTAACAATACTTTTTTGCTTTGTATCATCATAGAGCTTTAAAAATGTTGAAAGTGAGTACAAGCATCAATGGTATAATTTAGACCATAATGACCTGAGTACTACTTCCATGATTTTTGATATTGCAAGCGAACACAAGCATCAAGGTATAATTAAATTGAGATGACCTAAGCATTTCTTGCGTAAACAAACAAGAATTAATAATTTTTCTATGTGAACTGGAATGTCATCAGTGATACTTTGTAGAGCACGTCTCACGACAATTCACACAATAATAATGACTAATTCACAGACAGCAAACTAAGAAAATACCATTCTTCTTCATAGCTTCTCTAGCTCAATACATCATTGAATTGCTCCAAAGAAATTATAACAATGATCAAAGTACAACACATCCAACCTTTGCTTAAGTATTTCAATCATTATTCAGATTAGATGATCCATATTGATTTTGATTTTTCTGATGTTTTTGTGATTTTTGAGATTTTTGAATCAAGCCTAACCTAAACACCTATCCTAGGGGCCTCGGGGGATGATCAATGATTAGCCTTGCCTACGTTATACACGTAGAGACCACGTAGTTCGATTGACACAAACACATGTTTTTGGGATTTTTGATACCAACTTTTTGACTTGTTTTTGGATTTTTCGTTGTGATATGGATGTTCGATATGTTTCCGATGGTGATTGATGTTTCATGTTGTGTTGTGTTTCGATCTTTTTTTTCCCATTATTTTTCCATTTGGTTAAGTTTGATGTTTATTTCCCCCAATGAGGTTCAGATGTTTCCCCCAAGATAGGGTGAGACATGACCACTTGATATGATATGATAGTGGATGTAAAAAAAATGATGGTTTAGATAACGACCATGACATGTATCCAAATAGATGGAAAAGGTAGTTTAAATCACAAATAGCGCCTATTTCCAGGTTTTCACTACATGTTTTTATTGCACTTTTTCAATCTTTTTTTTTGTATTTTTTGTCACCAGGATGCCTGTTTGCCAGGTTTTCATCAAGGTAACCATTTTCAAAAACTAATACATGCACTGGGCGATTCAAGTATAGAACTTTCTAAGATGAATACTATTGATAGGTTCATCGAACAGATCCCCTTTAGGTGTAGACAATTTATATTCTCTTGATCCATACACCGATATGATGACAAATGGACCTAGCAAGCTAGGTTCAAACTTCCCTTTCTTTTCCCTATCCTGTTGATTTATAGGGTTTTCCTTTAGGACCAAGTCTCCAACTTGAAAGACTTTAGGTTTTACCCTGTGATTATAGCTCCTTGACATTCTTTGCTGGTATGCCTTCAAATGATTGGCAACATGTTGATGATGTTCATCTAGCAATTCGAGTTCCTGTAGTCTAGAGACTATAATCCTCATCTGTAATGATACCCTTCAGTGAGACTCAGAGTGATGGTATTTCTACCTCGATGGGTAAGATGGCCTCTAATCCATATACCAAGGCATATGGTTTTGTTCATGTTGGTGTTCTGATGTTGGTTGTATAGGCCCATAATGCAAGATTGATTTGAACATGCCAATCATGTCCAACATCGTTAATCGTTTTCTTTAGTATTTTCATAATTGTCTTGTTTCAGGCCTTTGCTTGGCCATTTCCCTAAGGATAGTATGGTGTTGAGAAATGATGTTGGATATAAAATCTTTCACATAATTCCTGGAAATCTTGGTTCTTAAAAGGCCTACCATTGTCTATTACAATGGACTAAGGTACACCGTATTGACAGATGAGGTAGTTGAATATGAAAGACAAAATATATTTGCCAGTGATAGTTGTTAAAGGCACTGCTTCTATCCATTTTGTAAAGAACTTTGTTGTTGCGATGATGAACTTGTGTCCATTGGATGAAGATGGATTTATTTTTCCTACCAGGTCCAGTCCCCACTAACAAAAGGGCCATGTTGATGTGAAGGGTTGCAACTCTTGTGCTGGTGCATTGATTAGATTACCATGAATCTAGCATTTCTGACACTTTTAACAAATTGATAATACTCCTCCATATTTGGCTAGTAATATCCCAAATGGAGGAGTTTCTTAGCTAAGGTCAACCCACTTGAATGTGTTCCACAAATACCTTCATGGACCTCACATAAGGACGCTTCAGATTCATGATGTTCTAGACACCAAAGAAGAGTACCATATAGACCTCGACGGTATAGGATGTCAGCAATCAATGTATGTTGCACGGATTGATGGATAATGTATGTTATAGAAAGATCAAGAGGAAGGATATTATCCTTGAGGTAAGTATAGATCTCTTCATAGAGTGAGGTTTGAATATTGGTTATTTGGCATATGGTTTGTGAATCAGGATTGTTGTAGGCAGGGTTAGATACTTGTTCCACCATAAACTCATAATGACCTTTCTTTTCTGGTAATTGCAAGAGGGAAGCAATTGTCACCATGGCATTTGCAACTTTGTTCTTTGCTCTTGGTATTTGCTCAAAATTGATGTCAATGAAATACTTTTTAAGATCATCTATCATTTTCTTATATGGCATGATTTTTTCATCCTTTTTCTGATATTCGTCATTTACTTGATAGATGACAAGTTGTGAGTCCCCATACACTTGTATTTCTATGATTTTCCATTCAATAGCCACTTTGATGTCGATAATCAATGCCTCATACTCAGCCACATTATTGGTACATGGAAACATTAGTCTATAGGACCTTGGGATGGTGTTTCCCTGAGGTGTAACAAATAGTATTCCTACACCAGGCCCCCTTTGTGTGTATGATCCATCAAAATAGAGCCTCCATTGTTGTGTTGTAATATTCAAAATGTCTGCATCTAGAAATTCAATGTGCATTGGATGATGATCCTGTAATGGAGCTTCAGCTAATTGATCCGCTATTACCTGTCCCTTGATGGCTTTCCGGTCGACATACTAGATGCCAAACTCACTGAAGATCATGACCCATTTTGCTAGTCTCCCTATTAGAGAAGCTTTTTCTAAGTAGATATTTTAATAGGTCTGTTTTTGTGATGAACCTGACTGTATGGATCAACATGTAGTGTCACAACTACTGGGTTGCAAACACCACTACCAAACAAGCTTTCTCTATGAATGTGTAATTTATTTCATATCCATTAAGAGTCCTGCTGATATAGTAAATAGCTTGTTCTTTTCCTTCAGAATCTTCCTATGCCAATAGAGCTCCTAAAGATATGTCAGTTGTTGTGATATACAATAATAATGGTTTCTTTACTGCAGGTGGCATGAGTATTGGAGGCAACATCAAATATTGCTTTATCTGGTTAAAAGTTGTTTCACATTGATGATCCCACTTGAATGAAACATTTTTATGAAGTAGATGATTAAATGGGTGGCTTTTGTCTGTCGGTTGGGAGATAAATCTCCTAATGGATTGTAACCTTCCTTGTAGAGATCACAATTGACTGATGTTTTTAAGTGGCGACATCTCCATTATTGCTTTGACCTTAGCCGGATCCACTTCAATTCCTTTTTTTGACACTATGTAACCAAGGAGTTTTGTTGATGTTACCCCGAACACACATTTCTTTGAGTTCAATCTGACATTGAAATTTACCAGTCTAGTAAAGATTTTGTTGAGGATTTCCAAATGTCCTTCTCTAGTGTATTATTTTTCTAAGATTTCATCCACATAATCTTCCATGAAAGTATACATCATGTTGTGGAAAATAGTGGTCATCACTTGTTGATATGTTGCACCTGCATTTTTCAACCCAAAGGGCATGACATTCCAACAGAATGTACCCCAAGTACAAGTGAATGTTGTCTTTTCCTAATCTTCAGGTGTTATTTTTATTTGGTTATACCCTGAGAAGTCATCCATTAAATACAACATGGCATGTCTCATTGTTAAATCGACAATGATGTCAATGTTGGGTAAAGGAAAATCATCCTTTGGGCACGCCTTGTTTAGATCTCTGAAATCTATGCATATTCTGATGCTATTATTAGGTTTAGATACAGGAACAATATTTGAAATCCATTCTACATAATCAATGGACCAGATAAATCATGCATCCAACAACTTCTCCAGCTCAACTTTTACCATCAGGGTGACGTGGGGATGCATTTTTCTCAATTTTTGCTTGACTAGTTTGATTTTGGTTGGTAGAGACAGATGATGCATCAAGAGATCCAGATCCAATCCTAGCATGTCAGAATAAGACCAAGAAAATTTGATATGCCGCTCTAAATATAATTTGGTGAATGTAGGCTTCTCCTGTTTTGTCATAGACGCTGCCAAATGTAGAATCTTTTCCTTTTTAGTTGTTCCCATATTTATAGATTGTGTTGGTTCTACCAATACTGATTATTTTTCATGGTAATGCTCTGGAAGGGTGACGAATCTTCCATCCTTCAGTGCCTTAGAAATTTTTTCACTATTAGATACGCTCTTTATTTTTTCTTTTTCAATATTTAATGCTGCCTCAAAAAGGTTTTCACCATTAGATCTATTTTTCCTATTGTCATTTTTGCAACTAGAAGATTTGGCACCATCTTGTTTTGAAGTATCATTATGAGTGTTATGGATAGAACTTATATCAGGTTTGTCACTGGAAAGATAGTTTATGATAGCATCATCATTTGAAAAGATTGGTATGTGAATAGGTTCGGTGGGTTCCCATTCAATAAGTTTGGGATGCCTCAAGGGTAATAAGTCATCAGGTTGAATAAGGTCGACGGTTGTAAGTGTTCTGATGGCCAAGTGGTCAAAGTTAATTATTGGGAATGTTGAGATCTATGATAGTACTCACCTCCAAGTCATCTATCTCACTCGATGTCTGATCGTCCTCACTTGAGTCATTGATATGTGTTGATCCCATTACAAAAGGTCTATTTCCTGAAGTTTGTCCCTCCTCTCATAAGGGTGTATATGCTTGGATGACATCAATTTGTTTGTTAGTGTAAGTTGTTGTAGATAAATGATCCCATTCATACTCATTGGAGTGTGTCTGAACCATCTCTCATTTTAAGAATCTTTTCTACCACCTTCTAAGTTACTTCTTCCTTTGATTCCCTTGTATAGCCTAATCTTGTTTTGTCTTTAGGCTACAGTGTTAGGGGTTGACTAGGTTCTATAATACCATCCTTTCTCTTTCTAATTGGTCCTTGGTCGTCATAGCTCATTTTTTCTAAGATAGCCTTCCCTTTTCCATACTAATTTGTTTTAATGCTTATACTTGTTGATGTTCAGGATTCTTCATCCTTGTATAGCCAATTGAGAATGGCTTTGTCTTATGATTCATCTTCAAGGGTGCCTACTCTTACAAATATTTCATTCAGAGTTATGGTAGGTTGTGATGAACATGGTGTGTTTGATGTGGGTTGTCCATATAATTTTGGTGATGGTAGCAATTGTGATAGACACAAAGATTCTCAAAGGAATATTCTCCTAAGCCTTTGTCCTTCAACTGGATCTTGTCTAAAAATTGTTGTGATATATCATTCATGGGACCTTTTTTGTTTGATACAGTTGAGTCAACAATAGTTGTTTCCTTTTCCTGGTCCTTCTTCTCAACCCATTTGGATATAAAATTGGGTTTCCTTTCACCAGTGGATGAAGTGGAAGTGTTGACTTCTCTGTTGTGGGGTACCAGAGTGTCTTGATTTTCTTTTAACATGTTGCAAGTATGTGGATTATTGTTTTCAACTGATATAGTGACCTCCTGTCCATTGACCGGAAATTTCAAACATTGATGATATGTCAAAGGTACCACTTGCATTTCATGGATCCATGGATGACCCAATAGTATGTTATATGTTAGCTCCTTGTCTAATACTTGGAAAACTATGTTTTTGACAATCAATCCCACTTGAATTGGAAGTACAATCAGCCCCTTGGAAGACCTTTCCTCTCATCATATGCTTTTATTGTTATCTTTCTTCTGGCATCAATGGTGTTGTTGAAATAGCCGAGTGCATGAATTAGTTTTAAAGTACAAATATTTAATCCAGCTCCACCATCTATTACGACACACTTGACATGGTGTTTATGGATTAGTACCTCTATATGTAAGGCCACATTGTGTGGGTGATTTAATGACACATAATCTTCTTCAGAGAATGAAAGACATTGAGGTGTAGTCAGATGTCCCACCATAGCTTGGAATTGATGGACATCCAAATTATTGGGTACCGTTGTAGCCACTAGAGCCTGTTCCAGAACTTCTTTATGTGATGGTGAAATTTTGAGAAGTTCCAAAATGGATATTTGTGCGGGTATCTTTTGTAGTTGATCCACAATGTTGTATTGATGTGATGGGGGAGTAGTTTTTTTAGATGAGACTCCTTTCAGTATCACTTTGGACTGCCCCCTTGTCATTACATTGACTGTTTGATGGTCTTGTGTTTCCCTGATCTTTAGGACATTAATTTGATTTTCAGCTGTGTTTGTGCTTGGTATCATGTTCAGGGATTCGATGTCATTGATGTTTATGTCATCTGTTTGATTATCAATGTTATTTTTCTCAACCTTAGAAAAGCAAAGAATGGTGGTGTCGTAGATATAGTTTATACTTTTTCCTTTACCGCTTGAAGAAGACTCTCCTTTTTCATAGTTGGGTAATGGATCTGTAAATGCACTATGATCATTGTTTGTTTGATGTCCTTCGACAAAAACCTTCTTTGCTTCAATCAAGTCTTGTATCATATGTTTTAATTGCGTTCAATCATTTGTTTTATGCCCTTTATTTTTGGGAAAGTTATAATAATCAGCATCGTTCCACCAAGATGGTTTCACCTTTGGCTCCCAATTTCGTGCTTTTGGTAGAGTAATAAGTCTATTTGCAATGATCTCTCTCATTGTTGATTCCAAATTTTGTCCTAATGGGGTAAATCTTCATCGATTGGATTGTCTTTGATATGGTCGTGGTTGAGATTCTCCATTATTTGGGTTATTGTTTTGAGTGGTACCTTGATTGTTGTTTTGGTTTTCATTCTAATTTTTTTTCACAGGTGTTGCTGTCAAATTGAATAATAGTTTTGTATTTTGTGTGCTATTTGTAGCATCATTGTTCCCAGTAGTTCTATTTTTTTTCCAAAATTTAGGCTTATCATTGTTTCCATAATGATTTGAGGAATTTGCATTGTTTGATGTATCATTGTAATGTTTAATCACTCCTCTTTTGACTAAGGTGTCCTTAATTTTAATCTTGTTCTCAATCACCTTTTCAAATGTCGGGGGACATTATAAATCCAGTCTATAACTCATGTCATCATTTAAGTTGTTGATAAATAATTCAATCTTTTCCTCTTCAGGTATAGATCGAGGATATCTAGCGAACAACTTTTGCCAATTTTGTAAGAATGATAGGAATGTTTCTCCCTTCTTCTATTTCATGTTGTACAAATATTTTATGGTTACGTTATGTTGAATGTTGAAGGAGAACTGTGTGATAAATTTATTAACCAGTTATTCAAAGGATCGAATCCCCAGTTGTAATTTGGAGAACCATTCCATACAGTGTGCTCCTAAACTCCTAGGAAATAATCTCATTAGGTAAGTATCCTCTTGTGCAAACTTGAGGCTCATTGTTCTAAATTCCCTTACATGGTCAATCGGATCCATTTTTCCATTGTACTTGTCATATTTGGGAAACTCACAATGCCTAGGGAAAGGTATCATATCTACACTCAGATGAAAGGGATAAGGAAAAATGTTCTGTAATGAATACCTCTTTGTGGTTCCCTTTTGCATATCTTGAATCTGTTGTTGTAAAGTTTGCATTTAGGTCATTAGAGCAACCACTTGATCTATGTCTTGTGTGTTGTGTGGTTTTGTTTCATAATTTCTAGGTGTTTCTTTAAATCAATTCATGTCAAAATCTTTCGGAAGTTTTGCACCTAATTGTGCTAACATCAAGAGATATTTTTCCATGTCTTGTTCTAGGACCTTTTCCCTGAATTTATGAAAATTTGGATCATGTTGGGCGTGTTGTATATCTTCTTGAGTTATTTCATTGGTATCATGTTGTTGGAATCTATAAAAGGGGTTTTCTTCAGCCATTATGTTTGGTGTTTCAGTTTCCTTCTCTCTGAGTTTTTGTCTTTGTAACCTTGTTTAAATTGACATACAAATATTTGTTTTTCTCCCTAAAATTTGATCTTCTGAGTTTGGATAAGTGTCAAATGGATTTTAATGAAGTCAAATAGGATGATATATCCTATTGATGAGACTAAGTTAAAAATGTGATTATTATGTTTCGTTTCATGATGGTAGGATGATAATATCCTGATGAAGAAACTGTTATGCACTAGATTACTGAGCTTTAAAGTTTCAGTAGGGTGCAAATATGGTGCATAACAGTTTTGGCACGCCCGGTGGGACCGAAGTCAGAGTTTTTTTTTATCAGTTCTTGCTGTTTTGATATGCTACAGCAGGTTTACAACTTTGGAGAAGTTAAGTTTTAGCATATCTGGCGACTCTGTTGTGTAGGAAAGTGACCAATGCAAAAGTTTATATGAGAAAGGTGGAAACTAGAAGTTCAAAGTCTTTTGAGTATTTGCAATTGTCATCACCCAAGAGGAAAGGAAGGACTCTTGATCGAACTCCTCGTGCAAAGAGAGTGCAAACAACTCCTCCAAGAGTATATGTCAGAAGAGGAAGATCGTTGCATAGTGAACGTCCTGTGAGACATTCAGCATCACCAACTGTCAGAGAAGAGCCATCTATTGCTGTTTCTAGGAATTTCAACTTCCCAAACAGTAGGAGCAATTTTGGTACAGCAAGTGTAAGCTTTTCTACTACAATTACAAGCACTTTTTCATCATTTTCAAGTACTATACCAGCAAGTGCAAGCTCAGCAAGTATATCAACACAGACTCATAATATGGCTACACCAAGAGCTTTTGCTTTTGTTCCATTCAATCAAGGTAGTCCCCTTAATTTAATACAACATAATGATATTCCTTTGGTAGCATTAAAGGGATTGCCAAAATTTACTGGAGAAGGGAAAATAATGCCATTTGAACATATAAGAGATGTGGCAACGTTGTGCAATGTGCATCACGTAACGCAAGAGAATGTAGCAGTGAGGTTATTGGCTGCATCTTTCAAAAGGAAGGCGCTAGAATGGTTTAGAAGCTTGCCAGTGGCCTCTATTGCAACATGGGATGAGCTTGGTGACCAATTTACCAGATTTTTTGAGGAAAAATCTGATCACCTATCTTTGGTAGAGCAGTTGACAACTATTAAAAGAGCCCCTTAAGAGCAGATGATGGATTTCAACATATGTTTCCAAAAGACTTGGAATAGGATACCTGCTACGGTAAGGCCTTCTACTGATTACACATTTTTGTATTACTTAAAGAGTCTCAATAGTGATATATCAATGATGATACAATCCATGGGAGGTCAATCATTACCACAAGCCTATAGTGTAGCTATAAGAGCAGAAAATAGTCTTATTCAGGTAGGAAAAATAGCTCCTAGGCCTCCTATGCCATATTTTCCAGATATTCATCCAAATATGCCATTGCATATACCTCCTCTTGCTGCAATACCGATTGTTCCAATTATAGAGACTGCTGGACCTTCAACTGAGTTGCAAGAGATTAAAAGCAGTCAGCAAAAGATTGAAATGGTGTTGCAGACTTTGGGAAATGAGCTAACCAGCATAAAAAAGCAGCAGTACCAAGGTTCGAGGCCACCATTTCAACAATATAACCAGCAGCAAGGAGCGAATCAGCCTTATCAAAATCAAGGGTTTAATCCGCAATATCAGCAAAATAGACTACCATACCAGGGAAATTATCAAGGACAGCGACAAAATGTTAACCAGAGGCCATTTCAGACACACAATGCAGTGCCTATGAATGTAGCAAATTAGATAAGAGATATTGTTCCAGCTCAGAATAATCTTGCAGCAGATTATGAATGGTGTTTTCCATGTAATCAAGCGCATAATCAAGCAACATGTTCCAATTGTGTTATCAATCAAACACTTATGGTTCAAAATGCCACAAGTTCACAACTAGATGCATCTACTGATGTACCTGAGCAGCAACGAGATGTGCACCCCAATGAGACCGCATTCCTAAATTGGAAAAGTGAAGAATTTTGTGGCGTGAATGGTAATCCAACAATTGTCATCACCCAAGCAAAGAAAAGGGCTCTAGAAGCATATCAGACAGTTGGTAAAGATAAAGAAACTGCAATTGCGGGACCATCATTCACAAAAAATCCAGATATCCCACAGAAGTCTTCAAATCAGCCAACCAGCAATCAGCCTCACAAAGAAACAGATCCGGTTGTTGCTAAGATACACCAAAAGGTGCATTCAACTATGTCGTACAACATTGTGGACAGCATCAAAAGAATGAATGTATCAATGACTATGTGGGATTCTTTATCCATTCCCGGACAAGCTGAAATGTTAAAGAAAGCATTGAGTGGTGAAGATACGCAAGAACACGCAGCTGATGATCGTGAGAAGGTAGTCATGAAAAATGTTGATCAAGTAAAAGTCATGGAAAGCAAGCCAAATGTCACAGTTCAAGGTAAGGATGTGAGACCTCCTCCATTCTATGTTTCCTTAGTCATTGGAAAGAACTTGGTACATAATTGTATGGTTGATAGCGGGGCAACTTGTTCTGTAATGCCAAAAAGGGTAGCTGATTAGTTAGAATTAAAATATGAGACTATAGAAAAGGGAGTAGTCCAGTTAGATGGTACATCTGTCAACTCAATAGGCCTCATAAAAAATGCTAGTCTGACCTTACATGCCTGCCCTACTTTCTCTATTCCACAAGACATATATGTAATAGATTTGCCTCCCTATTTTGGCCTTTGCTTATCAAGAGAATTTACAGCCAAGATAGGAGGTTATCTCTCATCCGATTGGTCTCACATGATTTTTCGCACAAGGTATGGAACAAAAGTAAACATAAAGTTAGAATTACTTGCAAAGGATATCATTGAACCTTATATACCCAGTATGATGAATGAAAATTGTGGCATTTTTGACCAAGATGATCATGCTGCTCCTGTTTCACATACGTCCACTGCTGGAATTCCTGATATCCTTCTAGATGAATGGGCTGAAAGTAATACTCATCACACTAGAAGTGATTTAGTATTAGATGTTGGTATGGGTAATTATATGTTTCAGGAGGCTGGTTTGGTTATGCCAAATTTGGTTAAAAGAGAGGACGTTGATTCTAAACAGCAAAATGAGGTCTGGAATATGTTTTTTGACGGATCTAGAAGTAAGCATGGTGTTGATGGAGGTGCAATGCTAGTGTCGCCTGATGGAGTTGAGTACTATGCAGCCTTTAGATTTAGTTTTTCTTGCACCAACAATACAACCGAGTATGGGGGCTTCTTCATTTTTCTTTTTACGGGAAGAGGCAAAAAGAGGGAAGTGGGAAAGAGATCTGGTACTTTCTAGAGAACATGGTGTTTTTTTTCTTCTTTCCAAGTATTGTATTAGATTTTGGAGTATGCATTTTCAGAGCCTTTGAGAGCTTTTATACAACATTTTTGATCCATTTCTGGTGTTACATTTGTATGCAGATTGGTAATTGATTTCTCTTCTTTGTGTTTCTTATCTGAAACCTTTTAAGTTTGTCTCATTTTTGGCATCTTTGTAACTAAGATTTCTCTTCACAGGTCAGGGGTTGTATTAATTTTCTAAATGTATTTACTGTGATTAACATCCTTTAAATATTATTCTGATCTCAGATCTTCCTTTGAAATATTTATGTGCTGAGGGTTTTACCAGATATTGCATCATCATACGAATAGATGTGGGTTCAATCTGTGTTAAAGGAAGTGTTGCCTCCTTTTAGAATTTTGGTGTATCACCCATTAATTAGTTTCAATCTTCAAGTTCTTTTATCTCTTTTGTTTCCCTTTTCTCCTAAAAGTCTTTAGGTTTTTTTTTTGAAGAGAAAAAATAGATGTTTATTCAACAAGAACCGGCCTATTATCCGGAGGTCTCATTTTTAGTATTGCATATCCCACATGTAGAATTTGAGTCCCATGTTATGCCAGATTACTAAGCTTTAAAGTTTCAGTAGGGTGCAAATATGGTGCATAACAGAAACTTAACCTAATAATCAAGATTTTTTGTTTGATTTGTGGACACTTTTAGAGTTTGCAAGATCTAGGTTCAATTTGAAATTTTTTGATTTGTATGATCCTATTTGATTCAGGTTTTAAGACTCTATTGAGACTGTGGAAAATAATTCTAACTAGTAAAAAACTTGAGTTTCTGATGTCTGTAATCTAACAGATGTTTCCAATAGCTCTCTATTTTTTGGTTTTGTGGATGCGCTAATACAGAGGACAGAAGTGCTAAAACAGACATTGTATGCGCTAAACAATCTGGTAAAAGCATTGTTAAATAGTGTAGATGTGCTAAAACAGTGGGCAGAAGCACTAAAGCTTTAGGTATTTCTATCACTAGTAAAATTTTGTTTTGGATAGACTGTGGATCAGCTGTGATTTTTTGTTAGATGCGCTAGAACAAACAGTGTAAGCACTAAAACAGACACTGTATGCGCTAACAGATAGGGTGTATGCATTAAGACGGACCGTAGATGCGCTATAGTTTTTGGTTTTTTTTTTTTGACACTGATGGATGTTTATGACAAATTGTAGATGCACTAAAATAGTGGGTAGAAGTGCTCAAACAGACTGTGGATGCGTTGTTTCAGGATTTTCCAGTGTTTGTCTAGTTTTTCTCAATGAATGGATTGATTTTTTTTGGACGAATTTTAGGGTATTTTGACAGAGTATTTTTTTGGTAAATTTCCTGATTCTGATAACAAGCCTAAAGTTTTAAATGTTTCCACTATTTTGTGAATTAATCTGGCCTATTTTAATACTCTATCGCTGGTTGTGGAATGGATGATGGATGAATAGGTTGACTATGATTATGTTTCTTTGAAAGAGCTCTTCTTTGAAAGTAGGCTTGTGAATATAAGGGCTCTAAAGCATAATCATTTGTGTGTCCCCTAGAAAAATTTTGAAATCTATGGATGAAGGTTCTATGATGAAGTAGGACTATTTTGATACAAAAAAATTCTTCTTTCCAACATTTTCTTGTAGCTAAGTTGTTTTTTTTTGGGTTTTTTTACTCTTTTTGCAATGGTTTTCTTGAATTTTTTTGTGAATTTCCAATCCCTAATCATAAGTTTTCATGGACTAACTTGTCAACTTTTTGTGTTCTTTTTGGATGATCTTTATCTGATTTTAATGATTCAAAGACACAGTAAGCAATTGTAGAGCAAGTGTTTTTAAGTCCTAAGATCTAAATAGTGAGTGTATGTTCAAGGATCAAATAGATCCTTCTTGATTTCCATAAGTTTATTGACAAAAAGACACTTCAAACAGACTCACTCTTAAGGACAAGTAGGTCATCATTATACTCAATCAGCCCACAACTTAAAATTGTGTTGACTCACACAACCATGTCACCCCCTAGAGGGCGCCCGTGCTTTTGTCTTTTCCAGGCACATACTCAAGGTTAGATTTCTTGATCCCCTAAGCAAACAGTCCTTGGAAATTATATGGTGAGTGTCTTGGGGGTAGATTCTTCCCTTCCCTAACACTACTGAGTATTACAATGTTCGGAAATTGACAAGTTGGATACTACACTATTGTTTGTAGATAGGGTTTTCGTTCGGAGCGGAAATAATAAACTCCCTCAGGAGACCTCCAAAAACACTTCTTAATGAAACATTATATCAAGATTTAACAACAAATAAACTAATTTAAAGCACAAAAATCTTGAAAGTGTCTCATTGTCTCCTATCTCCAAAGATTTATCAAGTCATGGAAGGGCTCTTAGATTTGGTAAGCAGTGTGACTATTTAAAATGCCAATCTAGAGAATGGAGTGATGCTAAATGCAATGATGTACTTCTACATGCTGATTTCTAAATGATATGATGCTATTGTAATCTATGCTGACATGAAAATTGATGAATGGAAGCTACAGTAAAACTAAGATGTAGTCGTGATCTAAATTCTACTGATGTTATGATTGCTTGATTTCTATTGCTATGATTGCTTGATTGCTATTCCTGAAGATTAAGTTTTCACAAAGTTGGGATCTGTTCTTTTCTTCAAAAGGTTGTATTTGTAGATTTACGGTAGCACATTTGCATAGGGGCAACACAACAAAGGCTTGGATTCAATCTGGAGGATTGAGTGGTGAGAGATTGAGAAGCTTGAGCTGATCATGGGGATTGTTCCTCCCCATGAAAACATTAGGCAAGATGATAGGAAGAATTAGAGGAAGGAGATTGAGAGGATTGCCTACAATTTTGTCTCTGAAGCCTTCATGTGAATGCCAGTTGAATTTAATTAGATGTTTCATATCTAATTTTATTGGTGAGTGAATAGAGGAATATTATTTTATGCCTTAATTTGAATTTTTATGATTTATTCAAATTTAGCAAAAGAGAATAATTAATTTAATAAAACAAATATAGAATTTGTTTATTAAATAAATATATAAGGGATTTGATAATTAAATAACGAACTTTAGGATATCTTTATTTAATTAAGAGGAAATATAATTAGATAATTAAATAATACAAACTATTGAAGTTGTATATTTAATTAAAATTGAAGAATTTTAAGATAAACTCTAAATAAATATTTCTATTTATTTAATAGTAGATGAAATAAAGGTTTATTAATCAAATAATTTATATTTAATTAATTATATTCTCCAGACCATTTTTAGGTGTATACAGTTTGGATAGTTTTTCTGATACCATTGTAATGTTTCTCCATGAATTTATCCTACAAAGTCAAATAATTTGATGTCATCTCTAGTTAGGCTTTTTCTTTGCCATAAATATTCTACAATGAACACACGTTTGTTTGCTTCAGTTGTGTCTTGTCCAAACATGGGAAATTTCATAGTGATGTTCATGGTTGCTTCTTCTAAAACACTATTTGTGTAACCTATAGAAAAATTGTATCCACTCAATATGTTTATATTATCTTTCTCTTCTTATTGTTTTTCTACTTCCCCCACAGATATCATTCTTGCTTTTATTGGAATTAGAGGTGAGTCCTAGTCTATGGATTGCATTTGTTCAAAGTTTCTTTTCATTCTTGGGGATTTCCATTTATTGGTTAGTGTCATTTGGTTAATTGATCGTGTCACTTTTTTATGTGTTAACTTCATTTAATTCTCTTTATTTATTAATACATCTTCACTCCTTACTTTTAATACACTTCTAGTTACTAATCCATCCAAGTAATTATCATCAAATGATATATTTCAAAGTTTTGGTACCAAAGTTTCTAGTAATGGCCAATCTTCATTGTTCTTTAGTTGGATGTGTGACCATTCTAGATGTATAATTGGTGTATTATTCGTAGGTGTCATGATTCTTACTACCACTCATTCCATTTCTCTTTTGGAATTTCCATAATCCTTAATTTCTTCTTCTAGATTTTGAAGAATTTGATTCAACATGTTTATGTTAAAAACTAGTTGCAGAATCTCTTCCCTATCTCTTTTGGAAGAACCTTCTACAACATGCTCTTCTTCTCCTTCTTTGACAACACCCACATTGGCACACTCAGTAGCACCCTCAATGGTGCACTCACTCTCTTTGTTTTGGTTTTCTTCTGCAACCTTTAGGTTTTGTTCCTTAGCTCTCTTTTCTGCCTCTTCCATTATTTTGTGGCATCTTTCGTGTCTTCCCTAAATTTGTTTTAGCCTCCTTTCTTCTACGTTCATCTCCATTCCTAGTTTAATTATTTCACTTATCTCTCTTTTTCTCTTGTTATCTCCAACTCCCAAGTTTTTTTAGACTTCCATTACTCTCTCTCTCTCTCTCTATATATATATATATATATAGTTGTATTTTTTGGTCTAACGAATATTTATGTCAACTTATTTTTCCTTTTTTATGCTTTATACTTTCTTTACTATTCTCTATAGGGTCCCAACAATAGAACCAATGTTGTCAAGAAGAATGGGGAAGTACATTTCGGAGATCTGTACCCTAATATTTCTTGTGTAGTCAGTTTATACTCTGAAAGATACAGTAAGAGAAACAAGCATCTGCAATAAGGAATTCAGATGAACAGATAAATTCCACTATACTAATAACAAAAGAACAATTCATTCATCCATAACTTATGTTGATAAATCCTTATATCTCCTTATACTATACTATATTGCATAAAAAAGGTAGGTCCTATTCTTTGCTCATATATGTCTATCTATATCTTTTGTAGATTGTTTGCATTGCATATATATATGTATTCCCATGAAGGGACGTGTCTCCTAGTTACAACTAATGCCTTTTCCATCCTCCACAGACCTTTTATGGTAGCTAGCGATAAGATCTATTCTAGCCCTTGGCCTGCTAACAAGTTGTTTCTTAGCGTGATCAGTTTCCATTTTCGATGTCTTGGCAGTGCTTTTCATAAGGAGGATGGGATTATTTAAATATTTGCACTAAAGTTATAAAGTAATGTTTTAATATTCACTTTAGTGTTAAATTTTATAAAATGTTATTATGTTTCCCCAAGTTTCACGCCTAGGGAAATGAAATATGGGACTTAAGATGTTTTAAAATTGTTAAAGGGGCCTTTTCGAGGGAAAATGATTTTTTATTTTTTTAAAATATTACTTTTCCCTCCAACTCTATATAAAGGGGTTATGGCTCTCATTTTTATCATTCAAGTTTGCACACATAACAAGATGTTGTCAGAGTGAACATTAAGTTCTTCCAAGATTTGATTGAGGATGAAAACTGATGAGGTATAAATAACCTCATGAATATGATAAGCCAAATACCCTTCCTTATTTCTCCCAATCACTTTTACCCTATAAATTATTTATTTTTAGGATTAATAATTGCTTGTTTTTTGTAAAAAAATGTATAATATTTATTTCCTAAATCAATTTGAATTGGCTGACTAATGTTTATGTAATGGTGTAGTATTCAGTCTTTGTATAAGTCATTATGCACATCCGAGTGGATTTTAAAGAAAACTTCAAAGCAGTTGAAGACAAGCGCCACAGGACTAGGCACTAGAATTTCAGGAGTACATAGTGGATCGAGTATTTTAATACTTTCTGTCTACTTTCTATTTTAAAACTTTATGGCTCCTCTTTGAGACTTTTAAATGCTTTATGTTATGGATCTTAGTCCATTTTTTAGTTAAAATTATGTTAGAAGACTTTTCAATGGTGATCTTTCACCATTTGAAATCTAGGATTTTGTTAAGCAGTTTATTATATATATGTAACTGCCAGAAACAATACATACTGGATATCGTTATGTTGTCATAATATGCTTTTCAACTATCTTTGTGTTACACTTTTTCTGATATGAATAAAATAATCTTTTCCAGTCTTATTCCAAGTTACTAGTGTTGTGCGATGGAATTATCTTGGATGGATTAATTTTGAAGATACACAAGTTCATGTAATCTAGGTTAAGCGTAGTAGTACCAGAGAGCTAGCCACTTGAGGGAATCGTATAATAGATAGATAAGTATTTTCATTTTCAATTTTGTTGTTTTTATTGTGTATATGATAAATGTGAATAAATGTTATTTGTATGTGTCAAGCTCTATTAGTTATTCCTGCAGGTTATAGTTCAAGTTTACAATTTTTAGTTCTATTTATCTGAAATTATGAAGCACCCACTCTGGTTATCAATCATGGGTTGTCAAGTTTATTTTCTGTTAACAGCTAGATGTTAGTTGATGGTTCTTATTATTTCAACTTTATAGTTTTATTGCAAGCATTTCTTTCTAGATAATTTATACACTTTCTAGTTTAATCATGTTATGCTTTCTAGCTTAATAATTTCATTCTTTCTAGCTTAAAATAACTTTATGCTTTCTAATTTAAATGGCCTTTTAGTTTAAGTTATGCTTACAACTAGTCCAACATTTAGAAAATCTAGGAGAGTTAGTCAAGATGTTTCCTATTGCATGCATCCCTTGAACACTACTTGGTCGATATATTTGATGCATTTTCAACTAAAGTGATAGGACTTAATGACAGCCTGTCACTTGTTGGTGTCGTTTCCAGTGACCCTTCCTTTTCTAGTGTTAGTAGGAGATTGCTTGAATACCTCTTTTAGGAAAAAAATAGTTTTCAGGCTTCTTTTTCTGCATGGTCAAGAAATGAGGCCCCCATGGAAGATACATACCAAAAACCCCCCCAAAATTCCAACCACAAGCAAGGAGGAGGAAGTCTCAACTAAAGAACTTATTGAGGAATTGATCAAGTAGGATCAACTTGAGACCTTCCAGTATACCCCAGAAATTCACCCATCAGAACAAATATGTGTAGAAGAAAGCATCCCTTTGCATACCCCTGAACCTAAGCAATTAGAACAAACCTTTGAAGAGGAAATTTTTTTTGCAGAGGAACACATTCCTTTTAAAATCATGGGTGACCATAGAAATGTCGCTAACCTAGTAGGGGGAGCACAAACATTTACTTATCCTATTGCTATCGATGCAGATGATGAGACACCTATGAAAAATATTTCACCAGCCTTCTTTCCAACCTTCAGAGGTTTATCTTCTAAAGACCCTCACCAATTCCTATTTGAGTTTAAATTTTTGTGTTAGACATATGACTACAAGAATGATAACCAAAAATAAAATCTCTTTCCCTCCACTCTGAAAGATGCAGTCATGCATTGGTTCATGGGATTAGCTTCAATTTCAATAACCTCTTGGGATGATATGGAGTCTTCCTTTCTGGAAAAATACCAAAGTTATTGTAGAGTCAGCAATAGGAAGGAGTTGTTCAAACTAAGATAGAATGAAGATGAGAGCCTAGAAGATTATCTGGATTGGTTCATCTTCTTATCTAAATGTTGTGGTGAAGAAGCCATAAGTCTAAAAATTATCAAAACCATATTTCTCAAGGGACTTGATGAAAATGCTAGGAGAAACCTTGATTTAATGGGAAAAGGAGATGTGTCCCAACTTGGCCTTGATGATATCACTGAATTATGCTAGAATTTCTCTCGTACTCAAGGAGGTATCCATAATTCTATTCTTTTTAGAGGTTCCAATGAAATAGGAAAACTATGTGAGGAGATAGAAAATCTTAAAACTGAAATTCTCATTCAACTAAACACCACGCTGGATGGAATACAAGCCAAAACACATAATCCTGATACCTTATCCATCTATTTTCCTAGGTTTCAAAACAAACATTTGTTAAGAGAATGCCCTTTGGACAAAGTTGATGTCTATCAAGTTTGTAAGAAGAGTCATGCCACTGATCAATGTGAGATCCTCAATGCAATCAAGAATTCTAAGAAAAGGTTAGCTCAGGTTGAAGAAGATATCAATCTTGTGAACCAAAGACCTAGAGGAAATTTCTCTTGTGGCTAGAACTTAAATCCCACATGCGACCCCCAAACAATTGGAAAAATAATCAATGGGCGGCATCTTGGCCTCTAGCACCACCTAACTAGGGAACTTACCCTTGGGGACCACCTGAATGGGAAAATCAGTCCTGGGGAAACCCCCAATGGACAAACTAGACTCAACAACAATTGTATCCTTAAAATCCTACTCCTCAATGGAATCAGCCTCAAAACTAGTTTTATACTGGGCAAAGAAGGATGCCTAATCAGCAACAGAATCTTTTACTATCTCCTCAGAATCCTCAACAAAATGAGCAGGTCAACCAACCATAACTCCCAACACAACCTATCCCTAATCCAAAGAATAATCATCAAAATACATGTGTATTCTATGAAATAGGAAAATGTGACTGGACTGAATATTATCCATTGTGAAAACCTACAATTAAGGTCAAGAAAAACACTCCAACAACCTATTATAGTTGAGATCCTAGATGATTCGATTAAAGAATCTGTTGAAATAGCTAAGACACCTTCCACACCTTTAGAACAAGACCTAGTGAGTAATCAAGACAAGACCCTTCCACAATCCTCAGCTGAAACTTCCAAGTTACCTCAAGAGGAGGGTGGTCAGCCTCCAATTGATCTTTTAAAGAAAGACTCCACCTTGAAATAGAAAACTCAAGCACCTTTTTCGGAGCGTCTAAAACCAACCACCTTGAAAAACCCTTCAGAAATGTCCTCATCCACCGAAACTATGCTAATACAAGAGATTAAACAACTACAAATTGAGATTCCTTTGTTACAAGCCATTAAAGAGATTCTTGAACTAAACCAACTAATCAAATAGTTATGCATCAAAACACCAAGAAGGAAACCAAATGGATCAATACTATTCACATAAATGGTTATCTAGCTAACTTTTTGGCTAGAAAAACCATAGCTCCAAAATATGATGATCCAGGAAATCCACTAATAATAGTGACAATCAATGAGGTAGCAATACCTAATGCACTTGTGGTCCTAGGTGTGACCATTAACGTAATGACTGTTGATGTGATGGGAAAATTGGAATTCACTGATTTACATCCCACAAGTATAGTGTTGTAGATGGTGAATCAATCCATAGCTATTCCCAAAGGTGTCATAGAAAATTTTCTTATTAAGGTTGACGATTGGGAGTATCCAGTAGATTTTCAAATAATTTAGTCCCTCACACCAAAAGACAATTATCTGATAATCCTAGGAAGACCATGGCTAGCTACTATTGCAGCCAAGATTAACTGCAGGGAGGGAGGAATGGCCATTTCACATGATCCTAATAGCAAACATTTATTCTTGTATCCTCCTGCCAAGCCTATTGAACATAACAAAGTTTGGGTTGATGAAATAGATGGTCTCAACAAGCAAGAGAATTTAGCCTCACTTGCTATGGTAGTCACCAAACAAAACAGTGAAGAGTTGGAACTAGAAAACAACATGGAAAATCTTACCATAGACTCGAGTGATGAGGAAATGTTGGACATAGAAGAGATTCTAGGACAACCAATCAGCATTAATCACACTGAATCTGATTACACTAGCTTCATGGGATTACCTTGTCCTTTGGCTAATATCATTCCAAAAATAGGTCACTTCTTTGAAGACATTGCTAAACTCCATTGAACCATAGCACATAGTTTTCCTCTCAATATTTTGACTAGAGAATTTCACACTGTCACCTCCAACCATCCAGGGCTCAAAACCATCATCTTATTACTGAGAATTTTTTTTGAATATCAACAGCTGGTTGACGAAGTTGGAAGAGCACAAATTGTTTGATGTTTTGGTAAATAGATCTAAAGATTTTTCTTGGGATTATATAGACATGAGAGGAATACACCCTAGTGTTTGTACCCATCACATCTATACTGAGGATGTTAGACCTGCTCGTCAACCACAATGAAGACTCAATCCTACTTTGAAAGACATTGTTAAAACTAAAATTGAGAAACTCTTGCAAGTGGGATTCATCTATTCCATATCTGACAAAAAATGGATTTCACCTCTAGTAGTTGTTCCAAAGAAAAATGGGAAATGGAGATTATGCGTTGACTATAGGGAACTCAATAAAGCTACCCATAGAGATTACTTCCCTCTACCATTTGTAGACCAAGTCTTGGATAATTTGGCTAGAAGGAAGTATTTCTCATTCTTGGATGGATTCAGTGGATATAACCAGCTATAGGTAGCATCAAAAGACCAGGACAAAACAACTTTTACTTTCCCCTAGGGAACATTCACATATTAAGTCCTTCCCTTCGGGTTATGCAATGCTCCTACAACATTTCAGAGAGCTATCCTAGCCATATTTGTTGAGTTAGTGAATGACTATGTTGAATTTTACATGGAAGACTACACTATGTATGGGTCAACTTCTGATGAATCCCTTCAAAGTCTAGAAAAAGCATTGAAGCAATGTGAGGACCATCGGCTATCCCTGAGTCATGAAAAAATGCCTAATAATGATAAAACAAGGGATAGTGTTGGGACACCACATTTCAACTAAAGGGATCAAGGTAGATCCTAAGAAAATTGAGGTGATACAATAACTTGTGATCCCAAAGACCCAAACTAATGTTGGAAGTTTCTTAGGGCATGCTAGATACTATCGGAGATTCATAGAAAATTTCAACAAGATTACAAACCCTATGTTTTCCCTTCTCCAAAAGAATGTTGATTTTAATTGGACACCAAAGTGTCAATCATCATTTGAAATCATTAAGGATAAACTCATCTCTGCTCATGTCCTACGTGGACCTAATTGGAACCTTCCATTCCATATTTATACAGATGCTTCTGATGATGCTATAGGAGCGATTTTAGGTCAAGAAGATGAGAATGGGGGAAATTATGCTATTTATTTCATCAGTAAAAATTTTACCCCCACTAAACGGAATTACACCACTATAGAGAAGGAATTTCTAGCTATAGTGCATGCAATTAAGAAATTTTGACATTACATCACAGGGTACAAAGTCACTATGTTCACAGACCATTCAACTCTTAAGTACCTGATAAACAAACTTGTAGTAAATGGAAGGATAATCAAATGGTTATTGCTTCTACAAAAATTCAATGTGACCATTATCGACAAACCTGGAAAATTCAACATAGTTGTGGATTTCTTATCCCTAATCAAAAAAGATAATGGAGATAATGCTCTTGTGCAAGATGAATTTTTAGACGAAAATTTGTTTGTTATCTCCATTAAGACCCCTTGGTTTGTTGACATCGCCAATTACCTGGCCACTTAAAAATTTCCACCAAATTTTACATCAAAATAGAAGAAATGCCTCATTTGAGAAAGTGCTCCTTTCAAAAGGATTAATGGAATATTATTTTGATGCAATCCTGAAATGGTTTTATGACATTGTGTTAGGGAAAATGAAACATATAGCATCCTTAGATCTTGCCATGATGACCCCTCTAGAGGCCATTACTCTGCCAAGAGGACATCCCATAAGATTTTGGGTGCAAGATATTACTGGCCCTCTATACATAAAGATGTCAAGAAATATGTTTGTCACTGTGATGAATGCCAGAGAGTAGGAAGACCCACTACATCCAATGAAATTCCTCTACAACCCTAGGTAGTCCTTGAACCATTTGAAAAGTGGGGATTGGATTTTATTGGTCCTATAGACCCCCCTTCACAGGGGAAAGAGTACATTTTGGTATGTACCAATTATCTGACCAAGTGGAAAAAAGTTCAAGCTCTCAGAGTTGCTAGGAAAGAACAAGTAGTTGACTTCTTGTATAACAAGATTTTTCTCTAATTTGGAGCCCCTAGAAAAATTTTCATAGATTAGGGACCTCAATTTATGTCCAAAGTTTTGTTAGCCTTCACTAATCATTTCCAAATAAGCCATAAGAAGTCATCACCCCATCACCCTCAAGAAAATGGTCAAGTAGAAGTCACTAATAGGGAGCTGGAGAACATTCTAACAAAAATAGTTTCATCAGGAAGGAAAGACTAGGCTAGGAAACTACCTAAAGTCTTTTGGACTTATAACACAACTTGGAAATCAATCACTGGTTTTAGTCCATACGAGTTACTTTTTGGGAAGAAACAACTTCTTCCCATTGAATTTGAACTCCAAACCCTAAGAACAGCAATGGAGTTAGGCTTAGATATTAAACGAGCCCAGGTTGAAAGAGTCTTATAGATTAGTGAGTTAGATGAACTTTATTTAGATGTTGTCCACCAAACTGAACTGATTCAACATCAAAAAAAGGTTTGGCATGATAAAAAAATTAAGGAAAGAGAGTTCCATAATGGGGATTGGGCGTTGTTATTTGATTCTTGATACAAAGATCATCAGGGGAAATTGAGGACTCATTGACTGGGTCCATATGAAATTTTTGAGGTATTTTCAAATGGAGTAGTGTAGCTCAAGCCCATTGATGGTGATACTTGAACTTTGTTAGTCAATGGGCATTGATTACACATCTACCATAAACTAATTAATAGGGATAAATTTACAAGGATGGTAGAAATTCAAGGAGAAGTGTAATGCATTGACTCTGCTACAACAAAGCCAATGAAATGTTCAAATTAATAATCACCTAGTCTAAAAAAAAATGTGTGTGTGCATGTGTATGTATTTGTAATTATTTCAAGGCATTTCTTTTAAATTTTTCATCCTTTGGACTTGGCTAAATTTTTTTTTTTTTTTGTAGGATATTATGTTTAATCAAATACAAATTTTGATGCATCTCGTTGCGATGCTTCAAAACTTCTTGGCTCGATTGTTGCAGTGCTTTGGAACTTGCATGCCTGACTAGTGCCATTTCCTATTTTTTTCCTACAATCTGGCACATCTTTCAACGATGCTCTAGAAAATCTAAGTCCAAAATTCCTTCATTCTGCTTCCTTCTTCCAATGGCATCTTTCGGTGATGCTTTGGAAATTTTCTTATTGCATTCTAGTGGCATCTTTCAGCAATGCTCCAAAAATTCCACTTTCTTCTTCTGATGGCATCTTTCGGCGATGCTCTAGAAATTTGGTTGTTGCTTTTGGCTACATCATTCGATGATGCTCCAAAAAAAAAAATTGGTTGCTACTTCGACTGCATATTTCAACGATGCTCCAAAAAATTTGTTGTTGCATTCCAACGACATCTTTCAGCGATGCTCTAAATTTTTTCCACTTCACTTTTTCACCCTGGGCGCATCTCTCAATATGCTCCGAAATTTTTCAGTCTTTACCCGGCCGCATCTTCTAGCGATGCTTTAGATTTTTGTGAATTCTTTTCCTTTCCAAATGCTTTCATATTTCCAATTTCATACACATGCCCATTATTAAATTTTTCCATCATCTTCAAAATCCATGCCCTACATTTCCATCTCCTATCAAAATAAATTAAAATTATTATGGCTATTTTTCCATCGTAATAATTCCATCATTAATTAGTTTTCTCATCCTCATTCATAATAAATTCATCGCCACCCTCACCAACTCATCCAATTATACCCTTATGTCAACAAAGGTAAGTTATTTTTAAATTGATGACGGGACGTAAGGTACGTACAACTTTTACTTTAAGTAGGTAATTATTTTGAATAAAGATAAATAAATTGGCGCGAACCATCCCCTTTCCAAATTTAGTTAAATGTGTGATTGTACGTTTGCTTGAGGTACAAAAAATTTTGCGCTTTTTCCCATGCAAAGTAATAATGGAAGTATAACAAAGCCCAAATGTGACAATTAATTCATGTCTCATTGGATGTATCAAGTACAGGTGATTGAAGAGTTACATTTTCTTTACTTTGCAATTTAGTTTTGTTGAAACAGTTTTTGAGCGCCACGCCATTTTAGCAGAAACTGAGCAGAGCCATAAGGAAAACATAATATGGGAGGAGCTAAACAGAAATATGAACTAGCTTCAGCAAACAAATTATTGGCATTAAGCAGTATTTCAAAAATGTTCTAGAGAGTTGGGTGGTTGGGTTTCATAAAGAAATTTGAAGGACACAATGAGCAGTTAGTGAAGGAATTTGCAAAGAATTTTTCAGATGGACAATTTGTAGTATGAGGCAAGTGATTTAAGGTAAGTCCCAAGATCATTTCTCATCTATCTGGTCTTAAAAATGAGGGTATTAATTTGTCAAAAACTACCAACATTTCTTATCAGAAAATGGTAGAGCTCTTTAGTAGGGAAGGGGAACCTCCACCTTTATTGGTTGTAAGTACTAGAGGGAAAAACAAAGGATTTGAGAGAATTTCCATCTCGAAGCCATGGAGAACAACAGTGGCTTGGATTATCAAATATTTCACTTGTGAAGGGCAATGTGTAGTAATTGTAGGTCCACCTTTTTGCCTACTTATCCATTTGTGCCATGGCGCTAAAAACTCTACACTTAGGGTTAATTTTCTTGCATTTCTTTGTGATTTTGTTATTAACATGATAGAAAGGTTCAAAATTGGTTTTGGGCCACTTAGACACTATGGTCTCATCCACTTAATCTATAAATATCATTTCCATAAGAATATGAAGAAGAAGTGGCAAACATTTCTCCAAAAATTTGAAAATCCATAACGCATAAGACACCTTGAAGAAGGTGAATCATCTGGGTGGGCAGCTCAGAATTTGGAAGAGCATTCCCTTAAGCCTCTAGATGCTTCTGAACCCCAACATGGCATGATAGTTCCTAACGGTGAAGCGCCAAAAAATTTACCCAATATTTCAAAAACCCCATGCCATTAAGAATATGTAGAAATAATAAATTCAAGGGATGAGGAAACTCCTCCTTGCAAGAAGAAAAAGAGATCTCAAGTAACATTGCAAACACCTCCTCCTTTAAAGAGAAGTAAGAGGTTATCTGCTAAAATTAGTGATACGGTAGCTTCTAAACAATTGAATTCCCCTAAGAAGAAAAGGCATAATATTGAAGCCCAATCACTAGAAACTGAGGTTCAACCTTCTAAGGAGGCAACAAAACAAAGTGTAAAACAACCCAATAAAACCCCTGAGGCCGAGAGGGTGGATAAGCCATTACAATCAGGACAAGAAGAATTAGGGGAACAATCACCACATTATTTGGGTGTTAAGGATGAAACTACAAAACATTTGTCTCCCTTAGCTACCAATGTTACTGAAAAAGGCTCATTTGAGGTGCCTAATGAAAAAAACATAACCAATGATGATGCAGAAATTCCCAGCTTTCCTTTTGCTATCAATACAGAGGTTGATCAGAAAGAAACAGAGTAAGAAATTAAAAGAAAAAATTGCTCAATTGAAATGTCAGTTGTAGAAAAATGAAGATCAGATCAATCAACAACAGGAAGAGATATATGTACAAATTGCAGTTTTGAAAAAGAGAGATCAAGAAATTGCAAATTTTAAAATTCAAATAGAACAAAAAGATAAAACTATTAAAAAAATGTAATTTCAAGTGTAGCAGTGGAATGAGGAAAGTAAAAGGTATGTGACAAATTTGTCTGAAAAAGACAGATAAATCAAAAGTTTAACTGATAATTTTATGCAATTGCTTACAACTTTTTAAATAGAAAAGGACACAGAAATCTGAGCTTAATGTGTCCTTAAGAAAAATTGTTGAGTTGGAATAGGATTTGCAAGAGATTAATGTTAAACCAACAATGGAGTCAAAAGAGATACAGACTAAACCAACTGAAATGGAATGGTTCCAGGTTCATATACCTCCATTATTGGTTGCATGGATAGAAAGGTGTTATTTTCTGAAGCAAGCAAGGATAGAGAATGTTAGACTAAAAAAGGAAATGGATTTATTAAAAGAGTCATATGACAAGATTTATCAAGCTAAGACAAATGCTTGCCAAATTGGTGAATTGTTATTAGCCTGCAGAAGACCGTCTAGATTATATTCCATGTTCTTGAATGAGAAAATATTAAGATGGAAATTATTGAGAATTTCCTACAATCTACCACATGATCTGGATGATAAGGAGTTTGTAAAAACATTTACAGAATCACCACATGCTCAACAGAATTTGTTGTGTGAATTCTTTATCCACAATTTGTTTTTGGAAAGATATACAGATTTTTTTGTTAATTTCTTTGTTGGTGAAGTTCAGCTTAGGGAATTTATGTCCACCATGCAAAATCATATTCAATGGAAAGAAAGTACAATAGAATATTTATAGGTAGAAAATACTGTTGGACTTCAAATGTGGTTCCCTAATAGGAAACCTTTTGCTTTTAAATCTCAATTTTGAAGCTTCAAGATCAATGAAACTGAGAGAAGTAGGTATAATAATCTTCAGATCTTTTTTGAGCATTTTATAGTCCAGGGGCCAGAATTGATAGGAATATCATTGAATTCCTATGAAGAGAGGTACACTCCTCTTCCTATGCACTTTAAAAGGAGAGAGGTGATTTCACCTACAAATATTACGTGGTCTTACAAAAGAGCAGAGGCATTCGCAGATATTTTGCAGCAACTTAAGACTGAATGGATGGGAATGAGGTATAGACCTCCATTACTTCTTTCACCACCCCCTGTAGTTCATGTTCCTACAAATCATAACCCTGAGAATTTACAGTCATGGAAATCAAGGGTCAAATTCAATGAGGGTTTCCTTAGAATCCTTGATGATTGGGATAGAGAGGTAGAAGATCCGTATGACCTCAGTGAAAAGTATGAGGAGTTAAACAGGAATAGGGGAAATTGAAGAGAAGGAGGACCTACTCGAGCCTAGGAGGGGGAAAAGTGATGAGGTATAAATAACCTCATGAATATGATAAGCCAAATACCCTTCCTTATTTCTCCCAATCACTTTTACCCTATAAATTATTTATTTTTAGGATTAATAATTTCTTGATTTTTGTAAAAATATGTATAATCTTTATTTCCTAAATCAATTGGAATTGGATGACTAACGTTGATGTAATGGTGTAGTATTCAGTCTTTGTGCATGTCGTTATTCACATCCGAGTGGATTTTAAAGAAGACTTCAAAGTAGTTGAAGACAAGCATCAGAAGTCTAGGAGCCAAAATTTCAGGAGTGCATGGTGGATCGATTCTTTTAATGCTTTCTATCTACTTTCTATTTTAAAACTTTATGGCTCCTCTTCAAGCCTTTTAAATGCTTTATGTTATGGACCTCAGTTCGTTTGTTAGTTAAAATTTTGTTAGAATACTTTTTCAATGGTGATCTTTCACCATCTGAAATCTAGGATTTTGTTAAGTAGTTTATTATATATATTTAATCACCATAAACAATGCATATTGGATATCATTATGCTATCATAACATGCTTTTGAACTATGTCTTTGTGTTACACTTTTTCTGATATGAATAAAATAAGCTTTGCCAGTCTTATTATGAGTTACTAGTACTGTGCAATGGAATTATCTTGGATGGATTAATTTTGAAGATACAAAAGTTCATGTGATCTGAGTTAAGCGTAGTAGTACCCGAGAGTTGGCCACTCAATGGAATCATAGAATAGATAGATAAGTATTTTCATTTTCAATTTTTTTGTTTTTATTTTGTATATGATAAATGAGAATAAATGTTATTTGTATGTGTCGAGCTCTATTAGTTATTCCTGCAAATTATAGTTCAAGTTAACAATCTTTAGTTTTGTTTATCTAAAATTTTGAAGCACCCACTTTGGTTATCAATCATAGGTTGTCAAGTTTGTTTTCTATTAATAGTTAGATGTTATTTGATGGTTGTTATTTAAACTTTACAGTTTTATTGCAAGCATTTCTTTCTAGATAATTTATACGCTTACTAGTTTAATCAGTTTATGCTTTCTAGTTAATAATTTCATGCTTTCTAGCTTAAAGTAACTTTACACTTTCTAGTTTAAATGGCCTTTTAGTTTAAGTTATGTTTACAACTGTTCCAACATTCAAAAAATCTAGGAGAGTTATTCAAGATGTTTCCTATTGCATATAGCCCTTGAACACTACCTAGTCGATATATTTGATGTATTTTCAACTAAAGCGATAAGACTTAATGACAGCCTATCAAAAACCCTCATCAATAATCACTAGTTTTGATGGTGCAAGATCCATCGTAGCTAGTCCAACATTTTCATTTAGGAAGCACATTGATTTTTTATGAGTTTTGGACTTCAAGGTTTTAGAAAAAATAAAAATATTTGAAGTATTTTGATTTACATATTTTGGAGTGTTTTTGGAGTATTTGTAGGAGTTTTCAAGTCTAGTCATACCGTTTGCTAGGACAAGTTGCACCCCTCATATTGGACACCTAGGTCAAAGGAAGGACTTTAGGGTTTTGGGTACTTTATCATCTAATTTTTGAATGTTGAGCACCTCCTTTACAAGTGTTTTCTTAGTACTTAATAGTTGGTAATACTTTATTTAAGAAATTCACCCCTCCTAACAAGTCATACAAGTGTTTATGAAGCTTTGAAGTTATACCAAGTTTGTGGTGAGTTTGAGAGTGAACTTTATTCCCTATAGTGGCATTTGAAACCATTAGAGTGATAGCACATGTTTGAAAGTAGTTTGAAATTCAAAAAATAAATATAAATTGTAATGCTAAAATTTCCCTTTCTTGAGCAGCACCCCTGTAGGTTGTCCTCAAGCTCTATAGTAAAATAAATTCTAGAATTTAACAACTACTAGCTAGTTGAGACACGATTTATGAGTTTGGTTGGTTTAGGATTGAGTGTTGGTGTTTCTAGTTATCAAGTTAGCCTATCACTGCAATTGGGAGGCATCATAATGATGGATTAATGAATTTTTCAAAGTTTTTTGAAGGTATATGTACATTTCCTCTTACTACAACACACTTTAATAAAAAATTTAAGCTTTTTCCATGAGCTATGATATCAAAGAAAGCTAGAGAAGTATGTAATTCTAGTTGAATAGCCTCTTGTTGATGATGGGGTTGATCACCTAGAATTTTTGTTGGCTATTTACCCATGAGTCTTCTATAAAAGGTTTGTTATGGTTGAATGATACATTCTTTTCAAGGTATTTATACTTTGTATGGTATTTATTTCAATGGATGATCCATAGTGTCTCCTTAATTGAATATTGGAGTTCTATTTTCAATAGTGGTTGTGAATTATTTATGAATGTAATCATTGTTATGGAATTGCAATAGTAAAATCTTTTGAAATTGCAAATATTTCAATGTATATATTTGTCAAATTTGCATGATATATGTTTATATTGTTTGAGTTATTGTTGTGGCATTTTCGGTTAAAATTTCAAAAAAAAATTGTGGGTGTTCTTACAGTGGTATCAAAGTTGGTCTCTTCCTTCCATCCTATGCACTTATCTATTTCTTGATTTGTAGCATCATCTATGAGTGAAAGAGAGCTGAGATATTATAACATAGATCAAAAAATGACAACAATATAAATTTTTCAATAACCCACAAACTCCAAATATTGATGCTTTAATAGAAGAACAAGTAGCACAAGGGGTTTTGGTTGTTCACTATGAAAATTCAATCTAATCTACAAACTAGAGTTCACCTAAAGTCATGACTGAAAGAGACAAATGACATGTTGGTTCAATTAGTCCTAATTCTAAAGCAAAGAAAAAAATTCATGCTATGCTTGATATGATGTCACAAATGTTGGGTAAGTTGAATTAGGCTATCCCATGAGTTAACCAAGTTCCAAATTGTGAAACTAGCTCCATAAATCAATCAAACATTGGGTACATCCTATTGTAGCACTATCAATGTTTGTTCCTAGACAATTCCATCCCATATTTACCCATAGAGAGGAGCCACAAGTTGTTCCAGAGGTACATGTACGTTTAGCAGATGAAGTGAGAGCAACCTATATGGAGTATGTCTCCTTACCATCAAATATTCATGACTTATTGACTTTAGATCAATAATTGAACCAAAGGAAGAAGAGAGGTGGAAGAGTGGAAAACATAGGGTTACTAGTGTAGAGATACTTCCAAAATCTTTGGGGAAGGTGACATTGGCACATTTTGATGCTACTGACAAGTGTGTTGGAACTTGTAAAATTTACATAATTTTACCAGTTTGATAAGTCTTAAACCCAAAAATCCATTATAAAGGGTCCTAATCCTTCTGCCACTCATATCCTAAAATAAAAAATTCTTGTTAATGTCCTCATTGGGTCATTTTCCATCACATTTATGTTGCATCCTTGTGTTTCCATCTTGATATACATATTAATTGAATATCATATCCCCGCAGAGGTTTGCAATCACCCCCAATAGACTTTAGCATGTTTGTGGGAGAATGAGATGCATTGTAAGTGTTCACCACAATGCCACATCATTCAATGAGGGTATGTGCAGGATAGCAATAAGGAATCAAATAACTATAAGGTAACCTGCAGCCCTGCGATAAGTGTACCATGACATGAAAGGTGATGTGTGGTATAGTGGGATGGACTAAAGTGTGAAAGGTATGTGGTCTCACTGCCCCGCAAGGGTCTTGATCTATTTTGGCAGGATTGTGGTACAGGTTGGCATTGCATTTACTACATATATATAATTAATTATTTGAAATACTTTGGACTGTTTGATCTACTTAGATCAAGGATGCATATTCAAACTCACACACAATGACTGACCATTGCATCTTTCAGCACGAGTTGATATTAATGGTGAAGTGATTGAGTTCAGAAATTGATATATTTCAAATTGGGTGCTATTTCGATCATTTACAATAGCTCAACGTGTTCGAAGATGAAGGGATTCAAGGCTTGGTGTGGGCTATGCATCTATTGTATGAACAGGTAAGAGCATTTTTGCCTCTCTTCTGTCAAGTCCATAGGTGTTTTTAGTTACTAGTTTCAAATAACTCTATGAATAAAAGGTTTTGAGCCCTAGTTAAATGTAATTCACATAATATCTCCTAAGAAAAGTGAGTCTATGAGTAAAAAGGAAGAGTCTTCAACTCCTAAAGAAAAGAAGAGACCACTTCAGCAATCAATCTTGGATGTATTGCTAAAATCAATTGATAAGGGTTATAAGAAGTTGTTCAAGGATGAGGCACATGGATGTAGGTATGTTGTTATTCCCATTTTAGGGTGGGACTTGTTTTGGTAATTTTCTGAGAAGAGAAATGTTAAAGTCCCAGTTTCAAACGCTTGGACTCTTGACTTGACAATGCTAGTTGTCCCTAATATTTTTGTAGATGTTGAGTTCATCAAACTATTGGAATGACAATATCATTGAGTAACAAGGACTGTAAGGATGCCTGATGGGTCACCATTGGTAGTATTAACCAAATCTACCATCATAGAGTGCTTCATGCTAAACAAACAAGCTCTCACCAAAATTGATCTTCAAAAAAGTGAGGAGGATCATAACAAATTGAGGAATAATTATTAGAATGATGAGCTTCCAATGTATATGAGGAAGTGTGCCAATAACAAAAGGATACCTATTTCCCCATCTTGTGGTGAACCATTTTTAGTAGATGATTTTGAAGTATGCTTCAAGAGGACATACTTTTCCTTGTGTCAGGTGTTGGGAATAGATGCCAGTCATTCTTATGATGATGGCCATGAGGATCCAAAATTTAGAGGTGAATATTGAGTTTGATTTTGCTTCAGTAATTGAAAAGGGGTTACATGAGGGATTTCTTCAAGTAAGAGAAAACAAGGCTCCCATTACCTTCAGGAATTACTCTTTATTGTTCCATAAATAATTTTGTATCAAAAAAGAGATCGGTGGACCCAAAGAATGAACGTAATAATGCTTGATCAATAGGGAAAAATAATGCCATGTAAATGTTGGTGTTATATTTGGGATAGCAGGTGCAAGAATAGTGACTATGTAATTTTTCATGATGACTTTGCAATCAAAATTATGGCCACTCTCGATAGTATTTCACCAAGGCTATCTTCTAAAATAAGGGATTTGTTAAGACCTTTGGCATTAAAACCAGAAAAGGGACATGCACATAACTTTGATTGGTTTTTCTTTCATGATCATACATTAATGAGGATTTATGGATGCCCTCAACCTCCCCACATTTTACCCAATTTTTTCCCTCCTCGTTTGGAATTTTTTAGAATTCATGTGGAAAATGTTGTGGATGGAAAGGGATCTTATGAAAAAAAAAAAAAAAGGTACATTGTTTCCTGACTTGACTGTGTATGGAGGGCTCTCCATGGGTTTAGATACCCTTGAAGAGTTTTAAGATTATTTGAAGGGTAGGTATTCTTTGAGATCTAAAGTAGAAAGGGTCTTTGACTATAAGGGACATATGAATTTTGTAAGGAAAGTTATTCTCACCAAGATAGGTATCACCCATGAGGTTGATTGCGATGAAGATGTGATAAGGAATTGCGTCACTCCTCAAGAGGTGTTTCAAGGAAAGAGGAAATGGGATATTTTGATGAAAATAGAAGAATAAAGGAAGAAATAGGACCCTATTTTTTTAGGATTCTTTATGGAAGAGGTAAATTATCTTAAGAGAATTGATTTGATGATTGATAACTTTGAAAAGTTATATGATAAGTCAGTAAGGGGACCTAGGAGCCAACCCACAAGGCCCACCAAGTTTCCTATTAAGAAATTAGGAGAAGTTGTGATCTTTGAGCCTCCTTCTGATGCAATTTCAATGAAACATTGTTCACCAATTTCACCTCTAAAACAACCAAGGTCTAAGAGACAAAATATCGATGATGTAATTTCCCTAGTATCATATGAAATGATAGAAGAAGTGGGGGATACAAAGGAGGTTGCTAGTGTACTAAGGCATATGAAGGATGATACTAAGGTTGACCAACCACTTGTTGAACATGAGACTGAGGCTCATAAGCTTGATGCAAGGGTGGATATACAAGTACATGGTGAACAGGAGTTGCATGAAGATGAAAGAGTAATAGCCTCTCTTAGATTTATGGAGGATGAGGAGTTTGTGAAGACTCCTGAGTTCAAAAGTTTTTGGGTTAAAATTAAAATGAAGGAGTTTGAAGAAAGATTTCAGATAAATAAAATGAGAATTGATGAGTATTAGCATGATCAAATTATGGCTCAGACCTTCAAGGAGCTCATGATAAATGAAGTGAATCTTAATCCACAAGAAGCTAGATAAATGGTGTTGAAGAGAAATATGCTAATCATCCCAGGGATGGAATTGAAGAAAATGTTTTTGCTTGACCAAGTAAGAATTAGGAAGATTCTATGTTAATTGTAGAATTTGATTTAGAAGAAGGAATGAGTAGCACTAGGTATAACTCTAAGATTTAGAACTTGGCCTTTTGGGAAAAAAAAAGAATAGAGAAAGGCCAAAGTTATTGGATGTTGTTGAAGAAATAAGGAGAGTTGCTATGGTTAAAACACTCAAGGACACTTTAGTACTAGAGGAATCCACCATGACAATGCATTCAACCATGTTTACTCAAATTGTTGTTAAGGGTATGGAACTCAATTTGGTGGAATATGAGAAGGCCCAAATTGATATGAATGAAGAAGTAAATAGATTGTTTTTGGAGAATGTCAAACTAAAGCAGAAATTGAAAGGAGTTGATTCCTCTTGAGGCAAGGAGATTGTGATTTATCAACCTTCCACATCTCAGGAATTTGGTGCTGAAATAGTTTTTATAGATCAAGTAAATGCATTAAAGCATGGTTGGGAAAAGGAGATTGAAAACTTGAAAAAAATCAATGAAGTCACAAAAGAGGGGGTGAGATGTCAAATCTTTGCTATATTGGAAAAAAATTTAGAGCATAGGATCAAGCTTGTTATGGATAAGACAGAAGAAGCGCACAAGTGCTATGTTACTTTGTCACAAGCATTAGAATAGATGAAGGCCCATGTTCCAATTTTAGATCCTCTATTTAAGAAATGACAACCTATTTGTTACACTTTGGTAACATTTTGTAAAGTTCTACAGAGAATTCTGGATGCTCTGGCAGCTTTGAAGCCCACTAAGAAGTTGGTGAAGAAGGTTATTGATGAATTTCAATATATATCTAGGGAGAGTCAAAAAATTAGAACAAAAATGAATCCTTTCATACACTCAAGAATCAGTTTGTACTAGAGATTCTAGGGGAAAATGCTCATCTCAAAGGTCTTGATGATTGGAAGAAGGAATTCAAATAAATAGTTCCCAATGTAATCACTCATTTTCAAAAGGATCAAGAAGTAAATGTTTGTAGTTTCAATCTAATTCTAGATGGAATAATTGCATTGGATTCAAGTTATTCCAAGTTTATCATAGAAGTCAGAGGGTTGTTGAATAGGTGGAAGGATCATTTGGTAAATGTGCCAGAAATTCAAGAATGCAAATGGTCAAATGATTATATAGTGTTTAAGTGGGAACAAGAATATTTGGCTCCTCCTGAAGATTAGTCTTGTCCCAGAGTGTTACAAAGTGACCAAGTTTTGTGAAGGAGCCTTGCTAGATCTATCTATCATGGATGCCCTGTGATTATCAACAGACATTGGAAGTGCTTCATTTCTATGTTACAAGGATTTTTGGGCCTTCATTACTACGATGTTTTATTTTCATAATTATTCTCCCAATAGTATTTGTGTAATATTTTGTTTGGTGTAATCTGAGTTAAACAAAAGATGATCAATGTAATGCAAAATTGATGTTTTATGCATCTGAGTGAGTAGTTGAAGGGTCTTTTGGAATTGTAATGGTCTGAATCTTGTCACTTCCTTCATCTACCTATAAGAAGGAAACCATGACCATTCAGAAAAGGGGGGATTGGTTTTGGGGGAAAAGCTATGCAATGTAAAGAACCTTTTGAAGCAAAGTAATGGAAAGAAAGCATTACCTTGGTGCCTAAATTGTAGTTTCAATTTTATTTTTAGATTATTGATAACAATTATCTGGTTGTCTCCAATTTGATGTTTTCCTTGTTATTTAAATTAGTGTATCAAGTATATATTTAGTTTCTCAAAGAAAATTTATGTTTTGTGTGGTTTATTTGATTGGTTTCTTCGAGTAAGAAATAAATTCATTTGAATTAGTCACAGTAACCAAGAAGATTCATTTAGATTAAAAAGAAGATCCTAGTAATTAATTTCCTTGCATGTTTAGGCAAGTCATAAACATTAGAGTGCCAAAAATTTTGAATTATAACCAGTAGGAGGACACATATCAATCTATATTTTGACTCAGTTACCTAGTGGAAAAAAGGCACTAATCATTTTGTCCCCAAAACAATTCCTTGTAAAAACATTTTCTATATATTTTAATGTTCAGTTGTAGGAGTAGGATTAGTAGTTAGTTTTTTATTTTTATTGTCTATTTCAAACCCTCATACCAATGTGAAATAGATTGTTAGAGGCTAATCTAATTAAAAAAATTGTGATCACACAAACTCTACAAATGTGTATATGAGGTTTTCAGTTTTCTTGATTATCATCAATTAATCCCAGAGAGTTAACAATCATTGGCGATAACAGTATACCCACCTAGGAATAGCAGAGTCTAAAGAGCAAGGAATTATAACCATCTTGGTTAGTTCTATTTGATGGTCGGATCACTTGTTAAACCTGATCATAAATCTTGGCATACTTTTAGGGTTTAACAATCTACTAATTTGGGAACCAACAAATTGGAAACTCTAGTGGGGATTTGTTTGTAATAAGCAGAGGATTTGAATCTTATCCCAAAACTCTTTCAAATTGAATTTGTTTCAATTTTCCTCTTTTTCAAGAAAAAAGGAGGTGACGACTCTTGTCAAAAATCTATGTGAAATTGGTGTAAGAGTGATCAATTAAATTTTAAGTCAAAAAGGTTAAGTTTTAGACATCGGAGCATTAAATTTTCTCCTATCATAGATGGTAGAAGATCCTTACACCAATGAAACCTAAATAATTCATTGAATAAAGATAGAAATAAAAAATTGTCAAAAAAGAATAAGGATGGTTTGAAGCCCCCTCCCACTTCAAATGTATCTACTAATGATGAATAATCCCCTGTAGATGCACCTGTGATTATTGAACTACATAATAATATTCAAAATGAACAAGGGAATGCCTCATAATATCCTTTTAACATATGTAACAATCCTATATTTGGGAGTGGATTACATAGCAATGAAAATTTTCCACCAAGAGATTCTCACAATCTTCCTAAGTAGAATAGCCTATACAGATCTTTATTCCCATTTAAACCTTATCCCAAAAAGATGAAAGAATTTTAGGACCGTAAGGATGAAGAAATGAGACAGGATGAAGTGAGAAGAGATCATGAGGAAAGACTGACCCAAAAATATGCTAAAAATTCACAACATAGGCTTGGGGAGAAAACACCTGGAATGGTACGCTTTACTGATGCCCATGTTGTTTCTATTTCAACAAGAGAATTGACTGATCATGAGTTAAAGCAAGAGGTAGGATAAATTCTAGCACAAGTTGAAAGGATTAAGTTGATAAGGAAAAATGAAGTATTGGCTCAAGAGCTGCTCCAGTTGAGTGCCCAGTCTATTTTAAATGTGTCACAATATGGACCTATCTGTAATCAGGTTGGATATGTGAATTCAAGTGGTTCTTTGATCCCACAATTTCCCCATAATGGAGTTGGATATCTTGGCAATACAAGTAATACTCATCATACATAGAAAAATGTTTATCAACCACAAGCTTCAAATCCAATGAGTATTCCAATGACTTCTCATCCTATCGGGAATGCTTATCTTGTTCCTCCTAGTCAAGGAGGACTAAGCTATCAAAATCATGCATATAATCAGTATGTTGGGTAGTATCAATATCAATATCAAGCTCCAAATCAAAATGTTCAGGGCAATATGAACCCTTCTGGAGGTGTTAACCAAAATGTGCAACAAGGTTTGTATTAGCAACATGAAAAATAGGGACCTCAACATCAACAATATCAACCTCATCAAAGAAAAAATCCATTTGCAAGGGGACCTATAAATGTAGACAGATTTAGAGAGATTGATTTCTTTGGTATTCAAGGATACCCAAATGCAATTGACAATGAGGTAAGAAATGCAGTCCCAACGTTCTTTGGAAACAATGTTGTCTCAGGGGAAGATCACATAAGGGCATTCGAAATGGTCATGGACAATTTTGATATACAACATGAGGATGTTTATATGAAGTTGTTCATACAGTAATTAACCGAGGATGCAAGAGATTGGTACAAAAACCTGCCTAATGCTTCAATTAGTTCTTGGGTCGAGTTCAAAATACTATTGAAGGAGCAGTATAGGGATCATTTTGATCCGAAATTTGATCTACATGAGTTAACAAATATTTAGAAGAGTTACAATGAATTAGTTGCAGATTTTAATACTAGATTCATGAAGTTGTTTAATATGATTCCACCTCATTTGAAGCCTACAAATCCTATGTGCCTAGTATTTTACTTGAATGCATTTGATCCAAAAACTGGTTATGAACTATAGAGGAGGTGGACTGACCACTCCAAGGCTCTAGGTCATGGAGAGCCAAGAGCAGAAGGCTGCCCTAATCTACCTCAAGCTGGAAAAGTGCTTAGGAAAGTGTAACAATGCTTAAGGGTAGAGAATGAAGAGCACTCTTAGTGTCTCTATCAATCTACAGACCCAAAAGTTATGTTTCGACTAAGTGAGAAAATTTCTAGAACCTAGACTATGACTCTATCAACTCCCTACCAAAGGATAGCAGTGTGCAATAGGGATGAAAGCGCGACACGCTAGCATCTCACAGGTGCATTGTCATTCATATAGATAAACAGTGAAAAAGGACAGTCAGAGGTGCTAAAAACCTACTAACAACTTAGGTACTAAAGTTTGAAGCAATGAGAAAAACAAGAAATGACAGAATAACTGAAATACTTAAGAGAGATGCTATAAGAAATGACAAGGATGAGAAGGGTAAGGATTCAACTCATGAAAGGTCCAGTTCTCCCGCAAACTCCACACAAATGCAAAACCTACACACAGCAGAATGGGGAAAATTTTGGGGCTGTTTCAGGGATTTCCACAATCAAACCCCCATTTCGATGTTTCCACCTCCACGGACAACCAAATAGATAGAGAAATAGAAAAGTGATAAAGAAAGTATAGTAAAAGAGAGTATTGAACACTATGAAGAGCACTATGCTACTCAAATCTAACAACAATGCAATAACAAATGAACAATACCACCCTTAACTAGAGGCACTCAAGGCCAATGAGAGAGGAATGCAAGCTTACAACCGTGGCAAAGTCGACATGGCTGCAACAATGTTGAAGGAAGTCTCGCAAGACACCAAGTTGCAGCTTCAATGGTAGATGTGAAGAATGTTGTGATGTTGGAATGGTTGAGTTAATAGTGCAACAAGTAGTCAAGAGATTGCAAAATGATGCTCAAGAGTTGTGTAGAAGCATGAGAATTATCAAGAATTGTGAAGAGAGAGTGAGTAAGAATGAAGTCATTTTTTAGGTGAATTTGGGAGGGAAAGAGCCATTCAAAGGTCAGTTGGGAGGCACAAATATGTTACACTTCAGCCCCAATGGCAAAGGTAATGCCTCTGTAGATTCTAGAGGTAGGAATCCTGTCAAGATAGCAATGCACCACGCAAATGTCTATGTGTCGCACATGTGTCCCTGACAGAAATTCTCCCACCGACACTACAAACAGGTGCCAATTGGATGGGGTATGGAAGGAGGATGTGGAATTACATTGTTGGGTTTGATTTTTCTTAGGTGAAGGGTCTAAAAATGGAGCTTGCAAGGGGGTGCAAATTCACGCCTATACATTTTTCCCCCACTTTAGCGAACATGAGCATCAATGAGTGTTCGGTAAATTAGGTTGAAATAGTTACAAGAAAATATACCAAAATTGTTGAGGAAGCAAACTACAATCTGGCATGCTCAAAAGTATAGGGTAGGAAAATGGCTCCACAGGTACTCAGTCCTAAAGAGAGTTGAACAAATTTCACTGGAGGCCCATAGACTAACAGTGAACATATCTCATGGGATGAAAGTGCTTTATAGGTCCTTGAACTTGCAAACAAGGCACCCCAGGTTCTCGTTCTTGAGGAAGCCTGATATGAGAGGCTTCACAAGAACACCTACAAAGAAACATGTTAATCCACAGACAAAACATGTTAGATAAAAAAAAGAAGCCACGCAAGCAGGAAAGCAAAAAGTCACTTAGACATTCAACAATTGAAAGAAGAGCTTTCAAAGGGGTCCCCCAGGAACCCTTCAAAAGAAAAATGGGGTCTACTCAAGGGACGCTCAGTTTGAAAGTGCAACAGTATTTTTCACAAATTAATTCGGCATCAAGGAATCCTTTTGAAAGATTTCACTTCATCAAGGAATTCAAAGGAAGAATTTCCCCTTGCAATGAGAAAGTTAGAACTTCGACTGCAAGAAAATGTGCTCCCTCCTTAAAGGAAATTTTCTC